>JARHVA010003466.1:0-77500 GCA_037957365.1 Torreya grandis | reverse complement strand
GTTGAAAAGCTTGTTATAATCTTTTGGGAATGAAATAGTGTAACTCAAGAGATAGAAATATCAGTTTTATAGGCCCTATCAACAACCAAATCAAAACACCTTTCAGCGCTTTAAATATTAAATGCCTCCTTATCAAGGTTCAAAGAGAGTAGACTACCTTATCAAACACAAGAATCCATAACTCCAGCTAAGAAATATGAAACCCTTGATCCTAATGCTTCTTCCACTTCAAAAGCCATTTTTCCCACCCAACCTCAAAATAACATGATACAATATTCAAGTTGGTAGCCCTCAAATCTTAGTGATGCTCAAAACCAAACCTTGGTATCATAGAACATCACTATGCCTCGAATGACACAAGAAGAGTTTTATTTTCGAGGTCAATACCAATATATAAGTTTGGAATTACAAGGAGAGATTCATAAATTTCAAGGGTAACCTAATTCCATTAATTTAAATTGGCAAGTATATGATCATATTTCTTTTACTCAAGGTGTTGAAACTAACAATTTAAGTGGTCAAGTTGCAGTTGTAACTAGAGCTAAATAAAGAGCCATTGAAGAGGCTCAAGAGGTAAAAAAATGCTTCAATTACCCCTAGAGTTCTTTCTAAGAGTAAAAAAGAGAAACTTATTGCCCCTATAACACATAAAAATTAGAATATAGAGGTTGGTAAGGTTCATCAACTACATCTAGTTCATGAACAACTAGTACTTCAAAAGGTATAGCCAAGGGTTATTGGATCTCATTTCAGTATAGTGGATCAAATGAAGAAATATAATATCAAAATTAGTATGTGGGATTCTCTTTCTATTCTAAGATAAAAGGATAAGCTCATTCAAGATCTTTCATCTCTCGAATTGTCTCCAAAACTAGTTGAGAAAGAAGGTGTTGTCTTTACTAATTTGGATCAGCGAACTAAGCAATAGGTAAAAGTAAATAATATGGAAAATGTGGATAAAATTGAGGTAAAATAATATAAAACTCCTCTTTTTTACCTTTATTTGATAGTAGGTGATACTTTGGTTCATAATTGTATGGTGGATAATGGAGCTAGTAGTACAGTCATGACTAGACAGATTGCAGACAAGCTTGGCCTTGTTTATGAGCCAAACACTAAGGGATTATTGAAATTGGATGGGTCACCAAAAAATATGATAGGCATCATCAAAGATCTGAAATTTATATTACATGCTTATCCCAATGTTACTATTCAATAGGATGTTGTTGTGGTCGACATACCTCCATAATTTGCTATGTGCCTTTAAAAGGATTTCACCTTAAAGATTGGGGGATATTAGTTTGATGATTATAATTATTTGTTATTAAAAACCAGGTATGGTACCAATATAATAATTTATTTTTATCCTAATTCATGTTTTCATATAGAGCCATATATGCCAAGTGTTGTGAATACTAATTTTATCATCTCAGATGAAGTACTAGAAGCTAGTGAAGTAGAAAGTGAATCACCTTTGGATGGAGTTACATATTTGTTTCTTGATGAGTGGGCTTCTACCTTACATGAGAATGATCTATACAAGTTGATTTAACAAGGACTTGGTGTGTATTGCCTTCATGAGAATGAAGCACCAATTCTAGCCATGGTCAAAGAAGATGAGTCTAATGAAGGTTTATGGCAATTGTAATTTGATGGATCAAGGAATAAGCATGAAACCAAAGTTGGAATGATTTTGGTTTCTCCAAAAAATAAAGGTATTTATCTTCTATTAAATTTTATTTTGGCTATTCAAACAATGTTGCAAAGTATGAGTGACTAGTTCATGGTTTGTAGCGGGCTAGGAAGATGAAAGTCAATTCTTTGCAAGTGTTTGGTGATAGTGAGATTATAGTTCATTAAGTCAGAGGTTTAAATGTATAAAAAAATTGTTTCTTAAGTCTTATAGTCATATAATATGGGACTTAATTTAATATTTCCAATTTTTTAACATTCAGGCAATACCAAGAGGTGAGAATAAACATGCTAACAAGTTGGTTACCATTGGGTCAAAATTCAGTATTCTAGATGATATAAAAAGTAAGAAAATTTAGTCACATATAAAGGTGGTTGTACGGCCTTTTTTTCTAGATAATCATGAGAATTGGAAATTATTCAAAGATGACAATCAAATTATGAGATTCTTACAAGAGGAGACTAAGTTTTCTTTGAGAAACCAATCAAAGCATTTATAGCAGTATGGTGATCAAATTATACAACTAAAAATGAATAAGTTGCCTAAGGGATTGGTCACACTTGAGAACATTTTCAGTGGTGATGATGAGATAAAGAAGGAAAATTCATCCTTGTCAATAAAAGAAGAGCACTATGCTAATGTAGGGATTATAGCTAGTAAGATTTTGAAGTTGGGTAAGATATGCACTCCTTCACAAAAGCAAGATTTCTTTGAGTTATGCACAAATTTTGATAATATATTTTTATGGCAGTATAGTGATCTCAAGGTATTTGATCCAAGTTTAGCACAGCAAACCATTGATTTAGAGGAGGAGACTAAACCAGTAAGACAAAGACAAAGGCTAATCAATCCTAAGCTTGAGCCTTTGATGAGAGCTAAGCTTCACAAGCTCATAGAATCAACTATTATATTTCCAATTAAGCACTCAACTTGGGTGGCCAATCTCATTCATTATAGAAGAAGAAAGGTGAGATTTGTTTGTGTGTTGATTTTTGTGATTTGAACAGGGCTTCACTTGAAGATCACTATCCATTGCCATCAATGGAACAATTTTTATATATTTTTATAGGTTTATAAAGGGTTTTTTTATTGGATGGATATAGTGGCTATAATCAGATTTTGGTTAAGTAAGAAGACCAATTTAAGATAGCCTTCTCAACTAAGTGGGGGACATTTGCATATAGAAATATGACATTTGATTTATCTAATGCTGGAAAAACATTTCAGAGAACCATGGATATGGCATTCCAAGGCCTTCTTAACATGTTTTTACTTGTTTTTTTGGATGATATAATAATGTTTTCAAAGAATGCAGAAGATCACATGTTTCATCTCAAACAAGTGTTCAAAAGGTGTAGGAAATTTGGGGTATCTCTAACCAAAAAGTGTGTTTTTCTATTTGTGAAGGTAAGATTCTTAGACGTGTTGTATTAAAGCATGATTTAAGCATAGATTCTGAAAGGATTGACTCTATTCTTGCACTTTCCTTGCCTAATCACAAAAAGGCTATGAAAATCTTCTTTGGGAAAATCAACTTCATAAGGAGATATATTTCAGATTTTTCCATTTTAGCAAAGCCACTTATAGCCATGTTGAAGAAGGATTAGGGCTTCAAGTAGTCCAAATAAGGAGTAAACAATTTTAAAGATATTAAGAGGGCCATAGCTAGTGCTCCTATGATTATAAATTCAGATTTTACAAAGGATTTTATTTTGTATACATATGCTAATATGGACACCATTTCAAGCATTCTTATGCAAAAAAATCAAGGATTTAGAGCAGCCAATAGCCTTCTTCATCTAAGGCTAGGAAGAATATGAAATAAGGTATTATTTTATTGAAAATAATGTCCTTTTATTTATAATATCTCTTAAGAATTTTAGACACTTGTTGTCTAATAATAAGATACATCTAATGGTTTCTCTTGAATAAGGATATAAATGAGAAGAGAGATGGTTGGATAACCAAGGTAATGGATTACAATGTGGAAATTAAGGTCACAAATCTGATTAGAGGTAAAGGACTTTATGAGCACCTAGATCAAGACTTGTAAGAGACTAATGAGGTTGTTTTGGTGTCAAATGATGAAGAGATTGCAGTTGTTCATACCTCACCTTGTAGTTAGTTTCATGACTTGGTAAGCTATCTCTAACATGGAATTTATCTCTCTCATTTAAGTTCTTAAAAAAAAAGATATTTTTGGTTGCAGTCAATTCCATTTTTTCTTACTGATGGTGTGTTGTTCAATAATAATATCAATGGCATGTTGATAAGATGTATACAGCCAAGCCAAACTTAGAGATTGTTTGAAGAATTCCATGATGGAAATGGTGGAGGAAATTTTTATACAAGAACTATAGACCTTAAGATCATGAGAGATGGGTACTATTGGCCTAGTATATTTAGTTATTTCCATGCATGGGTTAGAAAGTATAAATAGTGTGTTATGTTTGTAGGAAAAGTGAAACTTGTAGCCTTACCTCTTCAGCCAATTATGGTGGATCAGCCCTTTGTCTAATGGGGATTATAATTTATTGGTCTCATAAATCCTCCTTCAAGTTTAGGGCATAAATGGAATCTCACTGCTATAGATTACTTCACACATTGGATAGAAGAAGTAGCATTAAAAGAAGTAAACAAAACTAATGTTCTTGATTTATATGAAGGTTTGCTTACTAGATTTGGAGTTCCTTCAACTATTATTTTTGATAATGCAATGGATTTTGTGGGATATAGGATCAATCAATGGGCTATCCAACATGGAATTTACCTTAGCACTTCATCAAACTATTATCCACAAGGCAATGTCCTTACTAAATCTACAAATAAGAACCTTTTGAGGATCATAAGGACTATTGAAGATAATCACAGGTCATGGCATCTCAATTTGAAGTCAACTCTATGAGCTAATAAGATCTACTACAAAATATCAGTAGCCAATTCTTCATACAAGTTGGTATATGGTAAGGAAGTAAGGTTACCCATCTTTCTTGAATTTACCACTTTAGAACTAATGCATTAGCTTGAGTTGTTGGAGAATGAGCCTATAGAAATTAGATATTCTGAGCTTATAGACATTGAAAAGATAATAAATTAGTCCATGATATCCATGGAGATTCATCAAGCATAAGTGAAGATAGATTTTGACAAAAGAGATTCTTCACAAAGTTTCAAAGAAGAGATTTGGTCCTCAAGTGGGATGAGGATAGAGCTAAACCAGGAAGGCACACAAATTTTTATTCCCTTTAGAGTGGCCCATACACAATCTTTAGCTAGAAATCCCATAATGCCTTCCAACTTATAAAGATAGATGGTGAAGACATTCCAATCCTAGTCAATAGGATACATCTAAAACATTACTGCTAAAGAAAAAAGCTCATTGCACATAGTTAATTTGTTTTCTTTCCTCCAAATGTTGTTTAAGAATAGTATTTTCATTTCATTTTATTCCAAATAAGTGCTTGTTTGCACATTTGCTCGGTTTAGTTAGTTTTCTTATTTTCATGAGTTTCATTTCTTATTTTTAAGGATGAAGGTTACTTCATGTTTGGTCAAAGGAGATTTGTAGTCATGGACCAAGTTTACCATTGTTTTTTGAGTTCAATATCATGTTTATGGCTTGAGTTCTCAAGCACAGTAGGCATGCTTTCCAGTTGAGTCACCAAAATGTTGACAGTTTTGACCCCATAATTCAAATTGTAACCTCTACCATTCAAATCTCTACAGGAAAAAGACTTTAGGTTCTCAAGGAAGAAGACTTCATGTTTTTTATTAAAAACTAATTGAAGAATTCATTATTTTGGGAAAGTATTTTCCAAAATCTTGAAGGGAAATTTGCCATAGTTTCTATACAAGACTTCCTTTAGACTTTTATCCAAAGGAATTATCCATTTTAAAAGGAGAAGTTGAAGATATATTTCTTTCAAAAAATTTGTCTAAAGGAAATGACCAAAATAAATAGAGGGATTTTTCAAAAGGTCCAAAGGAAATCCTTTAGACAAATTATCTAAAAAATTTCCTTTGAAAAGCTTACTCATTCTTTCGATAAAGTCTTTTATAGAAGCTAAGGGGATACTTTGCAAAAATATGAAGGGATTGTCACAAAGTCCAAAAGGCAGTTTCAAAAATCTGATAAGGCATTTTCTAAAATATGAAGGGTATGTGCCCTTTGAAAGAAGGCAATTTCAAAAGTCCAAGGGGCATTTACAAAGTTCCTGAAGGTTCATTTTTTTAGTGAAGGGATTATAATAATTTGTCTAAAGGGATAATTTTGAAAAGGCTTCAACAATGTTTTTGAAAGATACTTTCCCTTCGAGAAATTCATTTCACAATAATTTAGATTGGTTAGAGTCCCCCCAAAAAATTCCACTTGGGAATTCCGAAGGACTTGTCAAAAAGCTCAAAGGGCCATTTATAAAAGTCAAAAATCTAAAAAATCCAAAGGAAACATTCCATTTGGAAACTCCCAAAGGGTCATTTTCTCTTCAAAAAAGTTCATTTATAGGAATTATGAAGGGTAGAGTTCCTTCAGGAAGGTTTGTTTCAAAAATGTTTCTGAAGGGTATGTTCCCTTCGAGAAAGTCACTTTGAAATAATTCCAAGGAGTTGGTTTGGACTTTTGAAGGGTCACTTGTAGAGATTCTAAAGGGTTTTTATTTAGAATGAAGGTTGAAGGGCACATTCAAAAAGTTTTAGGGTTCATTTTGAGAAATCTTTAAGGGCTCTTCCTTTCAGGAAAGTCCTTAACAAAAATCCTGAAGGAAATAATTCCTTCAGACTTTTGTCCAAAGGAAACAATTCCTACATACTTTTGTCTGAAGGAAACATTAGAAAGAATCCCAAAGGGTATGTTCCCTTTGAGAAAGTTCACTTCCAATAATGTTGAAGGGAACTTTCCCTTTGGGAAAGTAATTATCAAGAAAAAGGAAAAAAATCCTTTAGAATTTTTGTCTGAAGAAAATGAACGAAATGAGTGGACACTTCGAAAAGGAATTTATAGAAAAGTTGAAGGAATTCGTTTGAGCAAAAATCTCAAAGGGTATCTGCCATTCAAGATATTTCAAAACAAAAAGTCCAAAGGATAATTTAGGAAGGAAAGAATTCCTTTGGACTTTTTGTCTAAAGGAATGGTTCAAGACAAAGGCCTGAGATAATTCTTTCAAACTTTTTGTCTGAAGGAAATGAAAACCTACAGGACCAAGCATGAAGAAAAAAGTCCTAAGGCCAAAAGATAAGAAAAATCCAAAAGAAAAAGTATTTGATGAAAATCCCAAAGGACAAGAATTCCTTCAAAAATTTTGTTTAATGGAATTGTCTGAAGAAAATTCCTAAGGCCAAAAGATAGGAAAAATCTAAAAGGAAAAGTCTTTGAAGAAAATCCCAAAGGCCAAGAATTCCTTCAAACTTTTTGTCTGAGGGAATTATTCAAAGAAAAGTCTATATTAAAAACACAGACAAATAAATGATGGAGAAATACATGCACAAAAATAGAAAATGTAAAGGATTTCAAAATCTAATAAGCATATTAATGCATTCTATAGCATGCAAAGTGGCCTAAAACATGATTAGACACATCCAAGATGTGTAACCATATTAAACACACCTTCAATTCTAAAATGGAGACTCATTTGCATGAAATAATAAAGGATTTTAATGTTAGAGAGCCCAACACAAAATTCCATGCATGCACTCTTGTTAATCTAAGCCTCTTGAACATTTTCAACAGTTCAAGTGGAGTTCTAAATTTTGATGTGGCATAGCTTTTTCACGCAAGTGGAGTTGATTATTCTTAATTTATAGAGTTTATTAGTTATTAATTTCTACATATAATCATTCTTTCCACATAAAGGAGGACTTCTCTTGTTCCAAATCAGCTTCAAATTGATTCAAGCTTGAGTTAAGACATCCAATATTGGCATAGATTTCATGTATGAGGTAGATTAGTCCAAGCTTGAGCCCACCATCCATTTTCAACACCAAAGGGTTTTTCATGCAAGACAAAAGACAATAAGATATTATTATAAGGCTTTGTTATCTTATCATAATGTAAATTAGACTTTCTTAATGTAAGAGTTGACCTCCTTTTCTATTTTCAGCACCAACCTCTTGGTTGTTGTATGTTTTCTATATAAGTTGGATTTTCAGCCTTGAATGGTATCCCTCTTTTAGCAAGATCAAATTCTACCAAAGAATAAGTTTGTAACCTATTTTTAGATTAATAAAAGGACTATTTTTATTTTATAGAATTTTGGTATAGTGTATTCATGTTAGTGATTTGCATAAGTGATATAATTTCTCTTCCTTGTCAAGTCTTGATTCTTACCTAGTAGCATCGTTGATCAGTTTATGCAGGTCATGTTCTATGTTTAACTCCTTTTGGCTGAGTTTAAAGTGGATATAAGTGGCTTGTTAGTGCCTTAAATCAATCTTATTCTTTCATTTCCCTCAATCTTAAATCACCAAATAAAACCTTTTCATGAAATACTTATGCGTATTGGTTAATTGGATTTGAAAGTTCAGCCTTTTTCTTGTCTATATTAGTGTTTTTAGGATCTCAAATTGAGTGGATCAATTCAAAATTTAGGTGTATTACCATCATTACATATGATTTCCCTTAAATTTCATTTTTCCCTTTTCCCCATCAATTATAGCATAGAGTAGATATCTTAATTGATACACCAAAGGGAGCTAGCCCTTACAATCTAGAGATTTAATTCACTGATTAGGTCACCCACATCCTAGGATTGTTTCTATGTTTCATCAGACTAAGAAGGCCTAAAAATACCTTCATAAGGGTGTGATTATAATGTAAAATAATAAGTTAGATCAAACCCACTCAAAAGTGTGATAAAATTCCTATCCTTTTGTGAGACAGTTGGTTGGGCCAAGAATGTCCATAAAGAATGAAACCTCACTATGACTCATGTTTCTTGGTTAAGTATATAGTTCCAAAATCACTTATTTATGAATACAATTACCAAACATTCTTTATTTTATTATATGTAGCATGTTTCATAATCCATGAGAGTGTGGATGATGAATTAGATGGCATGTTCCTTTCCATCATCATCTTATTGAGATTGCATGTATGTAAAACCTCTATTTATCTAATATAAAGTATGAGGGGATTGTCATATTTAGTCACCATGAGAATTGGAGGAGACATAAGGAAGAATTTTACTACCTAAAATGTGTCCTATCAATTGCTCATCCATGTCAAGCTACTTGATTTCTTAATTAAATTATTAATTGGATTAATTGCATAGGTGAACTCTGATATGAATCTTTGAATGGACCTAAAATGACCTAAGCTTTAACACATCAATGGGGGGGAGCAAGCCCATGATTTCATGAATTTTAGTGGGATCAATATCAATTCAACTCTAGGAGATAATGTATCTAAGGATTTTTCTACCTATGACTCTAAATACAAACTTCTTAGGGTTGAGAGTAGTGTTGTATTCAATTAAATTCATGAGGAACATGTGTAACACTCCTAGATGGTCAATCCTTTACTTATCCTTTCTTATAATATCATCTAAATTTACCTCCAATATATTATGAATAAGATAATGTAAAATTTGGTTCATGCCCCCCTAATATGTTTCCTAATGTTTTTGATGCCAAAAGGCATGACTACATAACATAAGGTCCCATGGTGTGATGAACAATGTTTTTATTTGATATTTATAAAAAATATGGATTTGATTTTATCTAGATAAACCATCCATGAGGGATAAAAAAATCATAAGCAGATGTAACATTAACTATTAGGTTGATGGATGGAAAATGAAAACCATCCTTATGACATACTTTGTTAATGTCACAAAATTCAAAGCATTCCCCTTCTCAAACTGATTAAGATATGGTGGGAGATTAATATCCTCACATACACATTATAAACATCAATATATTCATCATAATATAAATAATATTCAACCCTATAGTGAGACTCATAATAATTTCCACCAAGAATAGATGCAGGAAAACACCTAAGAGTAAAACCTCTCTTGTGGTGAAAATATGGGAGATCATCATAAGCATGAAGTAAGAAATATTTTTAATTTTCAACCAGGGTAAGGAATAGTAGGCTATCATCCCTCCCTATACATGTAAGGGTTGGGTCATTTGGCATTTTATACACGAGAGACTTCATCTTAACATACAGTATAAAATATGACTCATGTATCAATCGATAGGGACCAAAATGAGAAGAGGAAGAAACCATAATATTGACAAGTTGATTACTTTCCCTCATCATTGATTCTATATAAATGAATTTAAAACCCTTGGAAACTTCTTACATCATGGCATTATAAATATGCAAGTGTTTAACTTTGGTTTGATATATTTCTAAGACTTAATTGGTTACTAGTTGTAAATCACCTTAGATTTTCAAGTTTTGAATTCCAAATTGTTTAGTGATGAGCATCCCAAAAAATAAAGCTTCATACTCAACCCCATTTTTTGTGCACTCACTTTCAATTTTAAAACTAAAAGGTAGGACCCTTCCTTTTATTGATACCAAGATCACTCCTAATCTTATGCCAAGATGACATGTAGGCCCTTCATAGTGAATGACCCTTTAATTGTGTGTAAAGGAAGTATCATCGTTGGGGATGAATTCTTGGTCTTCCAATATATTGAACATGTGGATGTAAAGTATACTTTATATAACCTCCTCATGGGGCTCCTAGTTTTGAGATTTAGATAAATTGTAAGTCCCTACCCCTCTTGGATCAAATGGGAGAACAATTGGTGCATATTTTTCCAAGATATTGATAATCTCATTTATTGACATAGTTGAGACTACATACATGACTTTTGGATCTAAATCAATGATATTTTCCATAGCTACTACCTTTTTCCCTATAGCTTATCTTTTAATAAGGCTTGAGGTATTTCTTCCCATTTCTTTAGGATAACCACTTTAGGCTTTACAAGATATGTAATATCAACCAACTATGGTGGTTTTTTGACCCTATTGGTAGGTAAGTGGTAGTAAATGTGTAATCCTAGTTTATTTCACTTGGTCATTTGAATCATGCCAAAAGCCTTGGTATAACCTTGGGACATAAAAATCTTATTTAGATGGATGAACCTAATTTTTTGGAACAAATTTGAAGATATGGCCTTCATCTTTTGAATCTAGGGTCTTCTCATGATCATATTATAATTTGTGTCTTTGTCAATCACATAAAATTTTGTTAATAGAATCTTGGGGTCCAAAGTGACTTGAAGGACAATGGTTTCTATAGAGGTGGACTATAGGCTATTGTATCCTCATAGGATATTTCATGTCATGTGAGAATTTATTTCCCCATAACTTAGTTTATTTAAGATAGATAAGGGGATAATGTTCACAACTACCTATCATCAACCATGGATCTTTTTTCATAGATATTATAGATCCATACTTTAAAAAAAGTTTGTATCCCCTTCCTTACCAAATTAGAGATAAGAATGATACTACTAATGTCGAATAAATAGCTAGTATTATAAGAATCTTACCCATGTGAAAACATATCTAGATCAATGTGATTGATTTGGGATTGTGTAAGGGGAGTTACATTGGACAAATATACCAATCAAAAAGCATTTATAAACACTAAATAATGGATGGGTGAGTTATTGAACAAGTCAAGGAAAGAAATGTATGATAACACTTTTGTAAGATTTGAGATCAAATTCTAATTCCCCATAGAATTAGGGATGGTCTCAATATCTAGGATTTTATAACGTTAAAGAGTCATGGATTTATATTCCTTTATGCGAGTAATTATATTCACTTTCTTTTAAACTTATAACTCTATATCCCCTATCATTTTCATTTTACCTTGGACTCTCAATTGGGGGTGACATTGTCATTAACAGTTCTAAAATTGGAGGCATCAACATCATTAGCACATGATTTCATAAGTTGATTATGATGAAACACTTGATTTTTAAAGTTAACCTAAGTTTTATTTGGGGTAACTCACGTTTGGTGGTTTAAAAAGGGTTTTGGTAAATTTTAATATTTTGGTTCTATAATGTAACTGGACCATTCTAAAAGGCTTGGTGGGTTTACATCCACATTTCCCAAGAACATGTCTATGAAAATTTTCATCTAATCCTCAAGGTGTTTATGGATGAACTTATTATACTCCCTAAAATTTTGAGTATCATGAGTGATAACTGATTGGAAGAGAAAGTAGATGGTGGGATCATATTCCCTAGGCATCTAATTTTCTCCTTGGTGACCAAATCCTTATTGATTATTCTTTTGATAATAGGGTTGGTTTCAAAACTATATAAAATGCTCAACATGTTTAAACTAGTTTTGATACCACATATTGTGGGGTGGAGGTCATTTAAAATCAACTACATGAATTTTAAGTGATGGATTTTGGTTCCTAGAACTTATATTATTATTTATGTTGGTGTTTTTCACATGTGGATACTAATTATTATCTATTAGTCTTGGCTTGTTTCCCTAGTTAGTCATGTCATCAGTGGTGGCATTCTTGTTTTGACTATGTATTTTTGGGCCTTGATTATTGCCATTTTTTGTCTTGTATTTTAAAATCTCCCATTGTTTAGGTTTGATCTATAAATTTGTCCATTGGCCCCATAGGTTCAACAACCACTATGAATGGCTACTTGTTCAATCTATAAAATAATTTCAAAATATTCTTCATAAGACCAATAGGGGAACTTTCAGATATCTTCCCTTATCTCCTTGTTAGGATAAGGTCACATAATACCCTCTAGTCCATGTTAGGTGCACTAGTGATAAATATATAACCTATCACCATCTTATGAAGAAATGGGAATTTGATTCATTATTTTATAATTTGATATGAATTAATTATTAAATGTCAGTATTGAGAATCTAATTCATGTCAAAGGCCTTAATGAAATCAGCCATCAATTAGCAAAATGAATGAATGGACCCCTAAAAAAGGTGGTAATACCAATTAAGATAATTCCTTCTAGGGTTTTAGGAAAAATATTGGTAACAACCCCATCCCAAGGTAATATTTACTTGACATCCATGGAATAATCCTTGACATGTGCATTGGGATCTTCCTTTCCTTTGAACTTGGGAAGATCTTGTAAGGTATGGAAGAACAACCCCTCACATGTTGATATTAATGGGTTCTTTAAGGTGCTCATCATAGGTCCCTATATTTTGAAATCCAATTATTGACATGGCCAAATTGGATTGGAAGGGTGGGATCACATAGTGATTTCTAAGATAACCACCACAAGAAATGGAAGAAGCTTGATAAGGTGTAGTGGAATAAGATAAAAAGTATTTATCCAACTAGGTAGACTTAGAGAACATATGTAAATAAGGATGAATATTGGTAGACATAAAATGGTTGATAATTTGTTGAGGAGGGGCATATGTGGTTTATGCATAGCCTAAAGGAATTTAGGGTGGCACATGGTTATTTTGTGGAGGATGATTGTATGTCGGAGGTAAATAACTTAGAGGGGTAAAGAGTTATGGATTATTGGTTACCACATTGATTTGTAAGGGTGTAGTATAGGTGAATACAAATACAAATAACGTTTGGATAGGAGTTTGATAGGGTGGAGGAATTTTTGAGGTATCTAAGTTAGGGACTCTAGAAGTAATAATGTCCCTAAGGAGTTGGTTAGAAGCATAGCTTGGTGGGGGAGTATGCTCTTCTTATGGTGGGATCATGCAAGCGTGTTATTTTAATGGTTGATGAACATTGTTTAGATAGGAATAAAAGATTAATTAACCTATGTCAAATGATTTGGGTTTATTAATTGATTTAGGTAGTGATGGTTGTTATCTAAATCATGATTATAACCCACCAAGTATTGATGAGTTCATTTAGGCCAATGGTGGAACTAGGTCTAGGAGCCTCCTACATAAGAGGGGTATATGTGAAGGATTAGTTAATTAAAAGATATTGATTTGGAGTGGGAGCCTAAGAGGAAATGGTTAGTGTTTTCATTGGCAGGTTAGAGGAATTTTGACTCCCTCTCGAGGGATGTATAGCTATTTTCATGTAGTTAACCTCATCCTCAAAATAATAGATCCTAGATATTGGTCATATATAGTAGAACTTTATGTATCTAGGTCTTCTAGGTTAATTGATGGTCTAGTATCAATATGAGGAGTGGCTACACTCCCTCTTATGAGATTCATATCACTAGATTTGGGATGATTTTTGGTGGTTTTAGATACATCCCACACCTAATGAATAGGGATTCCACTCTTGGTTTTAGTATTGGGATGAGAATAATCACATGAATGATAATCTACATTGGTGTTGAAAGTATGGTTGTTTCAACTTACCAAAGAATCCTCACCAGAGTTAATTTGGATCCTTTTATAGCCATCTAGGATAAGAGACTCATCTAGGTCTTATATTTATATACATAATATTTTCAAAATTATATCATTTACTAACACTTTATATCTTGTAGGAACATGTCAAGTCTCAATCTCTCTAAGTGCATGCTTTAAGTGGTACACTGAGAAAGGGGTGGGTAGACCATTGGCACTTCGTAAGATTTTTTTCCCTTTTTCCACTTTCCATCTACACACTTAAATCCTAAAAACATTTACCCTAAGATTATTCTTATCTATTTTACCCATTTCAATCATTTGTCATTCTTTATCCTCTTTTTCCTTGCCTTATTCCCTTTTGGATTGTCAACTGTACTAGGTCACCCTATACTATTTAAGGGAATTTTTCATTCTTTGAGCTTGTTATCCCTTGGTCAGCCTAGCTCTAGACTTAGTGAATTATCCTATGAAAATATACAGGGTCAATTGGGTTGACCTTTTATAGCTAGCATAATTTTTAGGATTTAGGACAAGATCTACTTATATATACAAGTTTATTTGCAACCATTTGAGAAGAGACAAGTGAAGAAGAATAAGTGTGAATAAACATCTACTTATTGGCCATTCTAATTGAAGAATAAATCTTAGGGTTCTATACATTCTTTGGAGATATGAATATTGTTTTATGGATAAGTCTTTTAGATGCATAGATAGTTTGTGTAGCCTAGAGCTAATTTGTCTTTATTATCATTACATACCATAATAATCTCTTATGAAGCACCTTGGCCAAGGGAGATATTGAGGCTCGATGGGTTCATCTTCAAGGTAATTATTCCTAACTTTATTTATCCTTTGTAAGAGTAGATAGATAATGTAGTTGCGCTTCTCTCCCACGCATTAGGATTTTGTATACATTGATGTGAGTGTATGTCTTTTATGAATGTTTGGTTTAGTTTTTTTTGTTTCTAATCCCCACTTTATGCCACAAGCTTTGGTGTGCACTATATTAGATTTAATTTTTTGTTAATTAGAATAGAGTGAATATAAAACCTAGGACTCTTTTAAGGTTGTTGTGTGATTATGTTAGATAGTAGCCTTTGAAACCCTTTCTAGCATGGTGTATTGTGACAAGTGATCCCCTAATTAGCTCTAGCAGATCCCCATATTGGTCATGCTCTTGCTTAAAAAATGTATTCCAAATCATAAGTGTAGGTATGTTCTATCTTCTTTAAGCCATGATTGATTTATAGACATGATGCATTTTTGATTGCATACATTCTAGTGAACCCAACATGAACTAACCCTTATAGGATTTATTCACTTTATTTCCTTCTTTTTATCATATAGTCATCATACTAGATCAACTTTATCGACCCAATTTCTAATATTTGTGCATAGGTTTTTAGGTTTAGGCTATTGGATAAACTCAAATAACCTAGTACAGGTTTTCAAATTTTCAAACTTCTAGTTCAAACTACTAGGTCAACCTAGTTAAGCCTGTACATTTTTAGACTTCCAGTTTAGACTACTAGGTCAACCCAGTCAACCCTATAGATTTCTAGGCATCGTATTTAGACTACTAGGTCAACCTAGTTGACCCTATATATTTTAGGCATTTAAAAATAGGTTATTACATATCTTGATCAACCTAATCAACCCAGTTAGTAGATTTTTCAAGAATATATCAAGGTTATTGAGAAATAATCTTCATTCTCTACCTCTCTGATCCATCAAGGTTCTTTTCTATCTCTTTGTCTCTTTCTTTCTAGTCTTTCCTTTTACAGTTTATAGTCTTCAAAACTTCCCTTGCATAGTCAACTATATTGACCCTATCAACCTAATTTTATGTTTTATGTGTTGTCTAGATAACTAGGTCAACTCTACTAATCTTATTCATTTTTATACCTTACTTCTATAATAAAGGTTTTACCCTATTGACCTTATTTTTTATTTTGTTCATACAATTGTTAACTATATCAACATTTTACCTTGTTTCAAAGTTGGAATTAACCTTTTTATGCTAGTAATTAGCTCACATCTTTTTTTTCTTATTTCTTGTATGTTTAGAATAGATCATATAGTATAATTAGGGGGTTTTCAATTAACCATTTAGTTTCACTATTTTTATTTTATGTACACATGACCAAATCACAAAATTTAAACAACCATTTTAACATTTGTCTACCCAAGGCCAGCTTACTTGGATTTCATCACCAAGGGGGAAACTGACTTGATGTTCTAGTCAAGTATAAAACATGGTTAATGGTATATTATATTTAATCACCAATTACCATTATTTTTTCAATGTGTAAAGTAAAGGGGTAGGCCCCAATACCAAGCTTGTATCATTACCACTACATATCCCTTTCAACCCAAACTACCTAAAACCATCTTTAGATTATTATCTAGTTCCTTAATTCTGCCAACTTCCCATCACATTTAAAATCATATTCTAATAATATAATAAACATTTATTTGAGCATTTAATTAACTCTTTACTTTCTAAGTTGATTGTTTGCCCTTTTCTCAATTGTATTTCATATTGCAAAAGCTTTCACTAGCCAACATTAGTGTAAGGTTTTGTATTATGTGCTTCAATTAGATTGGCCAGTATTGATCTAATTGACTATTTGTTTCCATTTAGTTATTAAATTTCTATATTACTTGAAAAATTTATCTTGTTTCATTTCACAATCTATTATAGGCTTCTTAATCTTCTCTGATTATTGTACTAGGTCAATTCAGTCAACCATGTACCTTTTTCTAGCCTCTATTCACTATAATGGATCAACCCAATTGACCTTGAACTATTTTTAGACCATATTATCTCTTTATCAACCTTTTTGCACTATATTGGATTGACCTAGTCGACCCTCTATAGTTTATAGACCCTATTTCTATGCTAGGTTGACCTAGTCAACCCTGTACTATTTATATCACTTCTTGGTTCTTTGCCTTCTCCTCTCTCTTCTTTTCCTTTCATCATGGACTTTATGTTTTGTGAAAACACTAAATTTTAATCAACATACATGATGAATTGTACCAATCCTCATAGGGTATCCCATAGATAGAGTAGGGTTCCTCTCTTAAATACTAGTAATGTTCTTATTGCCACTCACATAATAAACTATGGGACCCATCCTAATACCTTTTCACATCATAATCCTCTTTTTTCCCTAGAGGACCAACCCAAGTTAGAGTATACTCCTAAAATTCTCTTATTTATCTTTAAATTTCCTCAAGATCAGTGAAAGGATCCTTCTACCACTTACAATCTTATGATTAGTGGTCAATCTAAAGATCCTCCTTCACCTACTCCTACATTCTCAACTAGATTTGGGAGTACATGATTCTTAGCCTCTTCCTCTAATTATGACCCCTTCTTATAACCTGACCTCTTCTTCTCTAACTTTTTCTACCTCCATGCCTAGTATCTCAACCAACATGGTAGGTTCTATATCTAGTGGGCCTCTCATAATATCCACTATCCTTAATCCTTCATTCCTCAACCTCCTTTAGTCAACAAAACCATTAAGAATCTCTAAAATGAACCTATCACTACTCAAATTGCTACCATTGACATAGGAGGTATAACGCCTACAATTTCTTATAATGGATCAACTAATCCTACCCTTAATCTTAAAAAATTTGGAAATATTTATAAGGATTTAGTCAAATTGAACACCTTTTATACTACCAAAATCCTAGCTAAAACCCTCACAGTTGGTGCCTTGGATTGGTACAATCAAGTTAAAACTCATTTTATTACTAGTTTAGAGGATTTAGTGAATGATTTAGTGCAATAATACTAAACTAGTGATCTCCTCAAAAATACTTTGACCCACTTCATTAATTGTAAACAACTCAAAAATAAAACTACTCGAGCCTTTGTTAAAAGATGGAAAATGTTGTCAAATAAATGTGAACATAACATGGTCAATGACAATATTCTTCATCTCTTTACCAATGCCCTCTTTCCTAAATTACAATAATAAGTTTTCACTCTTTCTCCATATACTTTGGAGGAAGCCATTGACATATCTAAACATCAATATTTCTTATTATGTCAATTCAAGCCACCCCAACCTTCTTCAGGTCCTCATCTTTTAATTTAAAAATGTTAAGCATGAAATATACTGAGACGGGGGGTGAATTAGTATATTATATATCTTTTACTTAATCTGATTTCTTTTCTTTAACCACTTAATTTCACATTCAAGATATACAATTAAACTAAAACAATATGCACCACACAAGAGATAGAGAGAGAGAGACACCATATTTTTGCATGGAAACCCAAAGTGGGAAAAACTGCAAAAAAAAATATTAATTATATGAATGAGCACGAACTCAAATTAAAAAGTTCAAAATCACCAAATTTTAGGAGCACTAACCCCTTTGTCGAGCACCAACACAATAACTATTTGTGAGAGCCAACCCACAAGATCACCAACCCCTCTTGTGTATAAAATGCAACTATCTCTCAATGTTGCTTACTCAACAAATGATATAAATCTACAATATCTCCTTCTTTTCTCTCTTAATAAACAAATGCAAACCATGCACTCTCTTGCTTATTAAAAATGGCTTCTCAAGCCTTTATTTATAGCTTTCCAAATGACCTTTATCATTCACCCTTTGTGACCCTTCAATCCTCATGGAAAATGGTGCCAAACTTGCATGACCCTTCATATCCTTGCATTTGAAAAGTCATATGGTGACCCTTCATAATCAAATGCATCCTTTCCTCTTTTTTCTTTATCTTGGTGACTTTTTATATTCGTAAAAGTGTCCCTTCATGGAAAAACGTGCCATACCCTCTTTTGTCTTCAAATGGTGACTCTTGGAGTTCCTCAAGATGACTCTTCATGGGAAAATGCATCCCATTCCTCTTTTGTCTTTACCTCGTGACTCTTTTACTTCTCCATTGGCCATATTTTAACTTATATGCAACCAAAAATATATTCATTAATATTAAATAAATATTAACACACATTAGCCAAAATATGAATATTAAAAACATAATTAAATGTAATTGGGCCTTTATCACCAATGCTAGACCTTTGACATCAATGACAAGATTTCCAACAAAAATAGAAACCATAGTATTACTAATGATGGTGTTATAAATTCTTATGATACCATTTATAATGTTTGAGTTGTCATTCTTACACCTTATTCGAAACTAGCTCCTCATTTTAAATAGTATACCAATCCTAATTTATCAGCACCAAATAACATTAATGTTCACAAACCTATATCCTCAGCTGAGTTTCTTAAGCATCTACCTAGGCCTCTTCCACTAGAACTTGACCCTACTCATATTATGAAATCCTAGTATGATCCTAAAAAAATTTGTTGGTTTTCATGCTAGTTGGGTTCATTCTCATAAAACCTATAGACAACTTCATAATTTAGCTATGGATTTTCTTCTTAGCCCTAATTTCAATCATGATTACATCATTCAAAATGTCAACAAGCCTATGAGATTGATTTGAAAGGATATAAATCATATGATAAAACTCAAGCCTTAAATCAATCTAATGCTCATTTGGCTATCTATAAAGACCCTATACCTAATCATCAACCTTTTCAAGACAACCAAGACAAGCCCACCCCTTCCACCAATAATGTAGAAAGTCTTGTTGAGCCAACTTATAAATAAAATGTGGTTAGCATGACTAATATGTGAAAGGTGGTTACTTTTGTTGATTTGAAACCTATCTACATTCATTCTTCATCTAAAACATATCATGTTATATAGGATTCTTATCCAACTCATTTAAATGAGTTGAAGAAATAAGATATTATAACTTTTGATGATCTAATTTCTGATTTTCCCTTGGATAACACTTCTTATTTTATTTATTCTACTCTTCCATCACCTTCTAACACTAATAATAATCAAATATTTATTAAAAATTCTTCTACCAATTCTCAAGATCAACTTGAACTAACTCCTTCAACATCACAACATGATTTACAACCTTGTTCTAAACCTTATTATTCCTATCAACATAAATTTCAATGCACTTCAACTCCTCCTTCTAAGGACCTCCTTAATAATTATGCACCTACTTATGACAACCTTAATATTATTAATGTTTATTGGGATCCCATTATGGAGCTCACTAATCTGCCATCCCAAATTTTGTTCTTTAAGATTATGAAGACTTCTCCATGTCATAAAAACCATCTTATGCAATTATTATTCAATATGAATGTCCCTCATCCTCCCCTATCAGGACAAGAGGTAGCTTTATCTATATTTGAAGATATTATATTAAAATAATGTAAAGAGATGTCTATCAATATTAATGAAACTATTGACACTTCTCTTTATTTACAATTTCTTATATCATCTATGATTCCTGACAAGATTCTATTTTGTGCAGATGATCCTCCCTTATTCATTAACATCTAAATAAGCATATATAAATTAAACATTCATTGATTGATGAGGTTTATAACACTTTTGTTTCCTCTCTTAATTTCATTAATACTCTTGAATATTCAAAAATCAATCTCAAGTCTACACGTATCACCTGTCAAGGATATGATAGAAGGAAAATGCCTCCTCTAGGTTATGTGTTACATCCCATAACTATCCCACTTATCACCATTCATGTGAAGTTGATGATATTTAACTTTCCCCTTTATGATAACATATTATTAGGTGGGTCATGAACTCATCGTATGAGAGTCATTGCTTCTTCTACCTACCATGCATTAAATTCCCTCATAATGGAGCCATTTATTATATTTAAAGTGACACTAACCCTTAAAATGTTAAACAATTCTAAGATTATGGTGTCTTTAATATTCCTACTCTTGAACCTTTACCTAAAATTCCATTATATGAGTTTGATCATCTTGAATTTTATGTTAATTCAACCTAAGCTTATAATGGGAATCCTGAGCTCATTGGGAACATTCCCCCTAACTTCTTAGATTCTGATGATGATGAGCCCAATGGGAATAACTTAAAGATTACAAATTTTGATCTCTCACCTCACCTCATCTTGTATCTGTCTTCTTCCTTGTAGCCTTATTCTCATAAGCCTCCTTGTAAATATATTTCCATAGTCTTGACTAAGACTCATCATTCTACTCACCATACTTCCTTAGATGATAAGATCACCCCTACTTGTGTCATTAATTTTCACACCCTAGATTATAATGATGGATATTTTTTAGATGATCCACTTTTAGGTGGTCTTGGCTAGGCCAATGATTTTAAGATTGCTCATTATCATTCTCTTTACTTAAGTCTTTTGGTACATATTTTTGTATTCCTTCATTTATAGTTCCTAATTTTAGCATTTTTCCTCTTTATCATAGGGTAGAGATGGAATCGACACCTCTATTTTTTGAGGAGACATGTAGGAGTATATTCATGGATAATGTTATGTTCAGACCCTACCATTTTGCTAGGTTCCTTGATCACTATAATTGGTTTACTCTTGAGATTAGTGTGACCCTCCTTAAACCTTTTGTAGATCCCACTCCTCCCTCACTAGATCCCTTATCAAAGCCCATTCCCACTCCCACTATATTTGATCCCATTATTTATCCTAATATAGTTGAGCCTACATCTACTCCTTTTTTTGCTGAGCCTACCCTTATTTCTTATCCCATTTTTTCTTCTATTGATCTTAGTTCCATTCCTCCTTCATCACTACCTTCCCCTGGTGATAGTTTGCTTCCTTTGCCTAAGATGGCTCCTTTTCCCACCAAATGGGATAATGAGTCTTATCTAGCCTCTTTCACTCTTTTTATACCTCCTTCCATGAGTTCTTCTCCTAAGACCACTCAAAAGTGTATTTGTTATTTCCATGGGATAGATAATCATTCTTCTACATATTATTGTAAATTGTAATAGTATATTGATACTTTTCATCCTTATTCTCCATCCTTAGATAAAGTCATACCTCCCCCAAAGGTAATTCTTAAATATATGCTTAATTATGGTGAGGTATATTATCTATGGCACATATGTGGTACACATCACACTGACCATTGCCTCATCCTCCAATAACACCTTAAAGATCACCTTATAGTTATTCCTAGACATTTTACCATTCCTCCCACAAGTCATTCCAATAATTAGCTTCCCCTTCTTATCCCATGGTTCCACCTCCTATGGTTCCATCCCCTCATGTGGTCCCTTCATCACCTTATATGCCTCCACACATGATTACTTTACCCATGGACCTTCCCTCACCTATGGATCCTTTTCCACTGGTGATTCTTGCATCTCCTATAGATCTCACTCCCATGCATTCTCCTAACTATCCTTTTCCTAATTTCCCTCCTCAGCATAATCCATCGAGTATTACTACTTTTTCTCTGGAGAAGACTAAAATAAAAGTATTTCCCAATTTTCCTTGAAGATTTATGAGACATTAGCATTAGTTCATATCTAGCTTCATAGATATTTATCTAATGTTATATATTATGTGTGTGTACATATTTATGAATATTTATGATCACATGCATGGTTATTTCTCATTTTCATTTGGATTGGATGTGTGCTCTAATCTTATCTTTTATCTATCTGTTATAGCATTTGACACTGTGTCAAATTCTTACATAACCTACATAGTGATTTTACATTTTATACTATATCTTTCTTATATTGTCATTTATATTTACATATGATTATCTATATTTATCATTACTTTCTCCTTTTTCTTTTTCTTGAGTTTTCCTAAAAACTCTCTTCTTGTATCTTTATGATTGTTTGATTTCTTATCTCTATTTTTCACAAATAATTGTCATTATGACTTGGTTACACATACCCTATTACCATGTGATCAGTTAGCAAATAGTTCATTTCATTATCACTCCTTACACCGGTTCACTTTGGATCTCCTCATTTACCTTCTTCCTTTTTCATAAACTAAGCATATACATGGTTGAGACTTGAGATCACATGTTATTTCATTGTTAAGCCTAAGTGTCCTAGTCAGTCTTTGTCTTTAGTTACATAGCTTCCTTTTTACCTTAGTCTATAGCTCATTCATGTGTATCACTACATCTCTCATAATTGGTCATTCTAAGTCCATATGGAGGAGGAATCTTAAAAATCCATAAAAAATTAAAAGCCAAATCATTAAACAAAAGGTAATGATATCAAAAATCAAAAATATTCTTAAAAGTCAAATCACACTAAAAGACATGATTCAAAGCACATCTCTTTTTAGTCAAAGCTCAAACTCCATAGTTAGCCTCAAGATAGAGCTGAATTCCTTTGAGGTATGATAGGATAGTAGATTAGAAGAGGATAATTTTATATAAAAAAATTCTACCTACTTTCTCATGCAATTACCTAATCTTTGTAGTAGATCGATGGCTTTGTAAGGGATCCTAAAGATCAGGGAACACATCATGGGAAGGTAGGTCCATTTTAATTTTTCTTATACTTATTTAACTTTATGAGTTGATATTATTAGCATGCCTATTTTAATACAAATCTTTGTTTCTATAGAGAATAGGTTTCCTTTGTACATTGATGATCACTAGTCACTTAGTATCTTCTCATATCCTTAGTATGCCTCCTACTTCCTAAGGTATTCTCATAAGATGCCTACATCTTTCTTTTCACACTCACTTTTTCATTCTTTATATCCCTCATATTTCCTATTTAGAAATTTTATTTTTTCTACTGATCACTCTCCATAGGATTTCATTTGTGAGTTGCTTTGTAAGACCATAGATAGGACATGACATCCCTCAAAAATTACCATCTTTTACTTCCTATTACCCATATCATTTGTTACCTAATTTTTCCTATTTATTCCACCCTAGTAGTGTTTTATTTATGAGTTTCTTTGTAAGACCAAGGATAGGACCCAACCTTCCTCACAAGTTTTTCCAATACCCAAGTCACCATCCAAATTACATGTGTCAAATATGAATTGAGATTCGATTGATTATGAAGTTACACATAATTTACATGCTTCCCAACTTGATTTAGTATGTTTTATGCTTAATTCATTTCTATTTCACCTTTTAATATTCTTATTTTCCAAGTGCATGTAACATTACAACCATTTATTTAATTATTCACACTTCTCAACTTGAATTAGTGAGATAAATTTAAGACCAAACTCTTTCCAATTTTATTTTTCTTTTATACTTCTCAGCATGATTTAGTATAATTAATTTACTTAATTGATTTTTTTTTATACCATTTATGCCCTTCTACACACTGTATATAATCAAAAATGCATCTTATCTATAAATCAATCCTAGATCAGAGAAGATAGAGTATACCTACACTTTTGATTGGGAATACACTTGTCAAGCAGGAGCATGACTAATATGGGGATTTCTAGACCTAATTAAGGGATCACTTATCATAATAAACCATGTGAGTTAGGGTTATAAATACTATAGTCTAACTTAATCATGCAACAACCCTAAAAGAGTCCTAAGGTTTAAACATTCACCTATTCTAATAAGAAGAAAGTAAATCTAATCTAGTGTACACCAAAGTTTGTGGCACAAAGTAGGGGATTAGAAACAAAACAAACAACTAAACTAAACATGTATAGAAGACATATACTCATGTCAATGTATATAGAATCCTACTACATGGGAGAAGAATAAAAATTTATTATTTATCTACTCTTATAAATTAAAAATAAAGTTAGGAATACTTACCTTTGAAGACAAACCCACGAATCCTTAATTTATCCCTTAGCCAAGGTGATTTGTAAGAGATTATTATGGTATATACAGATAACCAGGATAAATTAGCTCTAGGCTATGTAATCTATCTAAGCATCTAAAAGACTTCTTCAAAAGATAAGATATGTATCTCCAAAGAAAGTATGGATCCCTAAGTTTTATTCCTCAAGTAGAATGGTCAATAATCACATGTTCATTCACACCATTCTTCATCTAATTATTCTCCTTATAAATGGTTGGAAATGAACTTGTATATATAGGTGGATCTTTCCCTAAATATTATCAAAAAAATTAGATATACAGGGTCAACCATGGTCGACCCTATATCTTTTTGGGGATAATTCACTATGTCTGAGCTAGGTCAGCCGAAAAGCTAACAAACTCAAAGAATTGAAAAATACCCTAGATAGTATAGGGTCGACCCAGTTGACTTAGTACAGTCAACTATCCAAAAGGGTGTTAAGGCAAGAAAAGGAACGATAAAGCATGACAAATGAATGGAATGGGTAGGACTAATAATAATAAGCTTAGGGTAAATGGTTTTAAGAGATAAGTGTGTAGATGGGAAGTGGAAAAAGGGACAACAATCTTACGAAGTACCAATGGTCTACTCACCCCTTTCTCGATGCATCCCTTAAGGCATGCACTTAGAAAGATTGAGAGTCAATGGGTTCTTGTAAGATACAAAGTGTTATTAAGTGATAAAATTTTGAAAATATTAGGTGTATACATATGCCCCACTCAAATCTCATCACATTCATGTAAGTACAACACAGGATGGTTCTTTAGAATAGAACATGAGAACACACAACACTAATGCTAAGTAAAATGTATTAAGTAGTAAATAAGATAAATGAAAGGAAAAAATTAAAAAACACATACATTTAACTTACGTTAGTGTCATAGATAAATAAGTAGACTGCAAAAAATGTGAAGGTGTCTAATGTAGAGTACACTAGGTGAACCTATAGAAGTTAGTGCAAAAAATAGACAAAAATTAATTTTTTGGAGATAGGCATATAATATTGGAAAATATTCTTTGAATCATCATGAATCTAACACATTTTATGGTTTACAAAATGGATGAGTAGAAACAAAGATAAAGGTAAAATAAATAATCTACTTGTAAATTATTGAAAATTTTGAATTTTGAAAAGTGTTTTAAATAGGGGGAAAGACAAGTCATTTGGGATTTTGATTTGTGATGGAGAGAAAATGAGATTTGGAGACCAAATGAGCTATGATGGAGAGGAGATGATAAGCTAGATGAGAGGGATGCTCAGAGGCAACATCGGGTGCACTAAAAGTATGAAACTATGGATCTTAAACCAGTTTTTGAAATTTATAGTGAATTAAGTGTATTTTTATTATTTTGTAATTTTAAGAATTTATAGATTTCAAAATGGAATAAAATTAGATTCTATAGGTTAAAATTGGAAGATAGAAAATGGGTTTTAAGGAATTAGGAAGAAAGCAAAAAAATGAACTTTTTAAGGAAAATGCAAGGGATCAACAAGCAAAATGAACTAGGTCAATATGGTTGACCTAGTAGGTTGAAACTAATCATAATCCATAGTGATAACCTAGTAGGTATAGGTTGACCCTATACATTTTTCAAGCCGATGACCTAGTGTAAATTTTCTAGTTCTATAAAGGCCATAATGAAAACTCAACACTAGGGATGGGAAGATAAGAGGGTTGTCTTATATTTTCAAGTTAACTAGGCCAAAGATAGGTAAATTTTGGTCAAACTAGGTTAACCAAAAAACTAGAATAAGCATGGAAAAGTGTGCAAAAGGCTAAAAGAAGGCTAGAATGGCATGAAATTACCAATTAATGGAAAGAGGGACTGAGTAAGCTATAAATAGGGTGAAATGAATAATTTAAAAGTAATTAGGCTTGTTTTTTATTTAAAAATGTAAAAATAATGTATTGTGATTATACATGATGTGGAGGAATTGATACATCCTTTATTTTTTCTTGGTTTTAGAGATGGAATAGATTATAGAGGTTGGTGGATGTATCCTAGTTACTAGCATTATTAGAGAAATTATTATATAAAGATAGATCTAGACTAGTATCCATAGGTCTAGGAGGCATAACTGATATATGTAGGATCCCCCTCAATGTTGATCTATTAGTCATGTTCTTTCATTACTAGGAATGACTGACTAATACCTTTAAATGGGAGGTGGATGAGGATGTGATAGAAGTGGCCATCACATTAGAGGATGTCCATGCCATCCTTGAGCTACCCATAGCAGGAGCACTAGTGACCATAGGGATACCAAATAGCATAGAAGAGATGAGAGCCTTAGCCATGTGGGCTATATGCTTAAAGATGATTTTAGGAGGATGGAAATTTAGTATGGATGATGTGTATACATCATAAATTCCAAACTTGTAGAAGGCTATGATAGGCCTTGTGATATAGTGGGTGCTCTACCATAAGTCAGATGTTAAGGTACCACTATTCATGGTAGCTTTGAGTAGGATGATGCTAAAAGAGTGAGTTTTATATGATCTAGGATCTATCATCTAGGTCTAGCTTGTAACTTATCTTTATGAGATATTAGTCAAAGGGTATAAGACCATAGGAACGATTATATTAATGAAAACTTAGATATATGAGAGATTCCCTATGTACCAGCTATCTGGGTTACCCTATACAATCGATGATAGGTCACCTTGAGTGCAAAGATGGAGAGAGGACTAGGTAGTGTAGGTCATGTCCCATATGTTAGTATTATATTCAATGAGATGCATAGATATAGTGTGGCATCTATATGGGCACATAACAACTACATGGGTGAGTTAGCACATAGTTACACCAATGACAAGGAGGATAGACATGGTCAAACACTATACATGGTGGAGAAACCCACATCTGATGACATAAGTTCTAGGATAGATGGGTCTACCTCATCTAGTGACATTGATACTAATTCTTGAGAAATAGGCTTGGCATGTGAGGAAGCCATGAGGGAGGAGAGGACTAGGACCACTGATAGTGAGGCCAATATTGAGGTCATGTCAAGAGTGACCATAGACTAGTCAAGCATGATAAGGAGTAGAGTAAGAGGATAGGGAGGTTTAAGTATAGATAATAGATATACCACTATCAATTATATAGTGAGATGAGAAGTTTCCACCAAGGACATAACATCAATAGAGGTATGAATAGGAGAGAGTGGATACTATTTCCATCCCTGATGACCCCATAGATGAGCTAAACAAGATGATGATAGAGAGGCCAATCAAGTTCATGATGAGATGGATGTAAGCCATGACAACTAGATTTGAGCTAAGGAGATGACTTATATAGGAGGTGTTAGGAGGCCATATATATGGGGAGACTATGTTAGGTAGTCACATGAATGACAAGACCATAGTAGCTAAGATACAAATAGGTAAAAAGATGATTGAATTATTGATTTAAGTTTTTATTTAAAATAAAAGATAGATAGATAGATAGATAGATATTTTGATATATAACAGTGATCTAATATCTATCTAGTGTGGTTTTATAGGCATATCTAAGGATGAGGAGGAGAGATAGGTGTCCCTTATGAGAGGAGAGCTCCATGACATCCTAGATGAAACTCTATGGCCATATGACCCCATAACATTGGAGGATATGAGTGTACCATCTACCCTAGCTTAGGCAAGCTAGTTCAAATTAGTTAGAGAGGTAGTGAGGTAGATATGGGCATAGAGAGAGAGGATGAAGCCACCAAAAATAATGGGTGTAAGGGAGCTATAGACATGGTAGGTCTTATCAAATGAGAGAGATACACATCTGGACATAATGGTATATATGACAAAGATCCAAACCCATTTGGTAGAGTCACAAGGGAGGGTAGCACACCTAAAAGGATAATTAGAGGGATTGAAATCTCATATAGCCTCATTATAGTGTAATTTTTAGAAGATTCAGACTGATGCCTTAGCAGGCAACATGGCTAGGCCATGAGATAGATAAGATGGATCCCAACCCTAGAGCTAGAACATTGTATATGGTTGTATATCTTGTATCAAACTCATGAGATGTGTGTGTGTGTGTGTGTGTGTACATGAGAGAGAGAGAGAGAGAGAGAGAGAGAGAGAGAGAGAGAGAGAGAGAGAGAGAGAGAGAGAGAGAGAGAGAGAGAGAGAGAGAGAGAGAGAGAGAGTCATTTTAGTATATCGATGTTGGTTGTGTATGTTATCATTATTATGGTTGTGTATGTGGATGCTTTAGGTATATTTATTTCTAACATATGTATTTAACTATTTATATATGATATAGGAAATATATGAGGTGTGGTTTATTTTCTATCATTATATAGGACACTTGCATGGTTAAAAATAAGTAGGCAAAAATGACTTGGAAAATTATAATCAATCAAAAATGTATTACACACTATTTCAAGTTGAGAAATGTGTGATAACAAGAAATTATTAATATAAAGAACCAAGAAATGGAAAAATAAGATGGTAAAAAGGAAATTTGTTTTCAAACCAATGTGAAATATTTTTGTACAAAATTAAAACAAATAAAATCATGCTAATATCACATTGGGAAGTATGAAAATAGTTTAATAAAATGGAAGGTATGTAAAAGGGCACAAATGGTAATAAAAAAATCAAGTAAGTCAATAAAATTATACTAAATCATGTTGGGAAGTATAAAATAAAAACAAAATTGGTAAAATCTTATTCTTAAATTTCTCACACTAATTCAAGATGGGAAGTATGAGAAATTCAAGAAATGGTTGTAATCTTACATGAACTCAGAAAATAAGAGGATAAAAAGGCAAAAAAAATGAAGCATAAAACATACTAATTCAATCTAGGTAGCATTTCAATGACATGTAACTTCTTAATCAATCAAATCTTATCTCATATTTGACACATGTAATTTGGATGGTGACTTGGTTATTGGATAATTTTATGAGGGATGTTAGGTCCTATCCATGGTATTACAAATCAACTCATAAAAGAAAAACCCAAGGGGTACCAAAACAATATTGGCAAGAAAAAATGGGAAAAATAAAGAAAAAGAATGGTAATTTTATGAGGAGTGTTGGGTCTTATCCGTGGTATTACAAAGAGAATCACAAACAGAACACCACTAGGGTGGAATAAATAGGAAAATTAAGTAATAAGGGATATGGGTAATAAGAAGGAAAAGAAGTTAATTTGTGAGGGACACCAGGTCCTATCCACTATCTTACAAATAAACTCATAAATGAAATCCCAAGGGGAGTGATCAGTAGACAAAACAATATTTCTCAAGAGGAAATATGAGGGATATAAGGAATGAAAAAAGGGAGTGTAAAAATCAAGACTTAGGTGTCTTATGAGAAGACCTTAGGATGCAAGAGTCATACTAAGGACATGAGAAGACACTAAGTGACTATTGATCATCTATTTAAATAGGAAACTTGATATCTATATACATAAATATGAGAGGATCCTTCTACAATAATTAATAAAAAAACATGAAATAACAAGTTCATATAATTAACATCATGAATTAATAAATTTATAGAATTTATAGAATACTTGAAAAGATTATATTGATCATAGGCCACTTTGAGGGGGTAAACTCCTTTGATTAATCTCAATACAATAAATTCATGGATGCCTTCATTAGCCTCAACACTTACTTATATACTAAGTCTAATCAAAACAACTACTACTTCTTATGAATGTGGGATAAAATAGAATGATCATCAAATAAATTACAAATCATATGCATCCATAGAAACTAATATACTAATAAATTAAAGAGAAGGTTTAATACAGGTTCCTAACATCACTTCCCTCTTCAAAAAGCCTTTGTCCTCAAAGCTTCATATGTGGGAATTGGTGTTGAATCTGCAAGAGCGGTTCCCATCTTACATCCTCTGGGTGAATTCTATGCCACTAAATTAATAACTCTGTGATGAGTAAGATAGAATTTGGCATGTGCACCTATTCAAGATTGCCTCAAAATCAAGAAGGATGAAGCCTTCTTTATCAAGTTTTAGTAAAATATTTTTCACTCTGATGTTTATGCCAAGAACTTTCTTTAGCAAGAGACATCAAATACTATATGAACTTGGGAAGAAGGTGGGAGCTCAAACTTATAAGTAAATGACCCAATCTTATAGAAAACCTTATATAGCCCATATAACTTGGAAGCCAACTTATGACACCCTTTAAGTTTTAGGGAGGATTGTTTGTATGTTTGTAGGAAAATAAAAACCATATCACCTACTTGAAAGGTGCACTCAAACTAGTGTTGATCAACTTATTATTTTATTCTATTTTATTCCATATGAATATTGTCTTGTAGGGTGTTGAGGATTTGATCCTAGGTTCAGAGAAGCATGTTGACTACTTAAACTTCTGAACTACTAGGGGTATACAAAAGGAGCATTGGTGGTGCTTGACCATAGACTGCTTCAAATGAAGTCATTTTAGTTGAAGTGTGGTAGGAATTATTATATCACCATTCAGTGAGAGGGATCCAATTTTCCCATTGATGTTATTTTGAGGTGAAGTAATGAAGGAAAGTTTCCAAGATTTTGTTGATAATTTTAATCTTATCATCCATTTTTGGATGATACCAAAAACTCATCCTAAATTGGGTGTTGATACTTAAAAATAGTTCTATCCAAAAATGGTTGTTGAAGGTTGAATCATAATCTAATACAATGGAAGAAGGAATGCAATGAAGATAAAAATTCTGGTCCAAGATAATTCATGTGATTGTGGAGGTGGTATAGGGATGAATGAGGGCAAAAAATGACAATATTTGGAGAGACAATCAACCACAACTAAGATCACTACTTTACCTCTAAATTTAGATATCCCCTAAATAACATCCATATAAATACTTGTCTAAATCTTAGTAGGGATGAGCAAGGGTTTGAGCAACTTAGGAATGAGTGGTGTTTCATCCTTGTTGCATTAGTAGGTATCACATTCAACCACCATCTATTAAATTAGATTTTGCATTCCCTTACAAAAGAATTTATAGCATGCTTGATCATAATTTTTGAGAAACTTTGAGTACCTTGTAGATGGATAAGAAAGGAGTTCATAGAATATAGCTTTCTAAAGATTTGTGCTCTAGGGAAGCACCAAATTACCCATGTATCATAAAGAACCATCCCAAGAATAATGTGGTATTATAAAGGGGTTAGTGGCTAACTATTGAATTATTTGAGATAATGAGGATTTATTGATATACCCCTACTATACAACATCTAACAAATTCAAAATAGGCATGAAAATAGATAAAATGGAAGTTTGGTCTGCAAATGTGCAAGATAGAGCATCAACCACAATGTTGTCCTTACCCTTCTTGCAAGTGATATCATAGTCATAACCCATGAGTTTGTTGACCCATTTCTTTTGTGATAGGGTGGAGACCTATTATTCTAGGAAATATTTCAAAATTTGGTGATTCGTTTTGATGTAAAAATGATTCCCCAATAGGTATGGCCTCCACTTTTAAACTACATGAAAAATGGCCATCATTTCTTTCTCATAAGTAGAGAGTAATAATTTTTTTCTAGAAAGAGATTTGATAGTGAATGCAATGGGGTGTCCTCCTTGGAGGAGAACAACACTAAGGACATTATCGTAAGCATCACTCTTGATAGTTAAGGTTTTTGAAAAATTAAGCATGATGATTTGGACTGATTTGCGTAGAGATGATGATTAGAGAGAAGTCACAATGTGAGCTCTAGATATTGGAGATGCTCAAACCATGTTTAAATATAGATGAGGATATCATCTAAGAAGACCAAAATGAATTTCCATAGGTAGGGCCAAAATATGTTATTCATTAATGCCTATAATATTAAAGGAGCATTAGTGAGGCCAAAGGGCATGACCAAAAACTCATAGTGTCCATCATGTGTGTGAAAAGCTATCTTTGGGATATCATCCTCATGAATCTTGGTCTAGTGATATATAGAGTGGAGATCCAACTTGGAAAAAATTGAGCACCATGAAGCTCATCAAGAATTGCATCAATAATAAGGATCAAGAACTTATCTTTGATTTTGATGTGATTAAGTGCATAGAATTCAATGCAACGGCACCATAACCCATCTTTTTTACAAGGTAAAACTAGGGAAGAATATAGACTGGTACTAGGGTGAATAATACCTTGCTTCAGTAAGTCTTGAATGAGCATCTCAATATTGGTCTTTTATTAAAATGGGTAGTGGTAGGGCCTAATGTTGGGAGGAATTATTTTAGGAAAGAGATAAATATGATGGTCTTCTTGTTGTGAAGGTGGCAATTTCATTGGTCTGGTAAATACATACATACCTCTATAAAATGGTTTGCAGATCAGAAGGAGTGGAGACTGATCATGGTTGTATTTGAATGAAATGGAGCTAGATAATGATGTTGTGATTTATTTTTAAGAAGCTTTTCCATACAATGTGAGCTGATCATGTTGAGAGACCTTAGTTGTAAGCCTTTTATGTGTGTTTTTGCCCATTGTCCAAAAACTACATCTAAAGTTCAGCAAAATCCCATAAGATGGGTTAAAGTGTGTGTAACCATTGGGATCCCAAAACAACATCACATCCACCTAAGGGTAAGGAAAACATGTCAAAGCACAAGTTATAATCTCTAATATAGATATACATATTGCAACACCTCCTTTTACAAGGTAATGTGCCCCCATTAGAAATCATGACTTCAAAGTTTGAGTAAAAAAAGATAAAATAATCAACCTATTTGGCAATTTGAGGGTCAAAAAAGTTATGAGTGCTACTTGAATAAATGAGTATTATAAGAGGGATCTTCTTAAAGTAACCCATGACCTACATGGTTTAGTTTTGTGTGGAGAATCCACATCTAGTAGGTAGATTTTTTCTCTACATATCGATGTCCCTGAGTGAATTTGTTATCAAAATTATAACATAGTCCTTTTTCTCTATGGGCTCCCATCTCTGCTTTAGTCAAACATTTGATAGGAGTGGTTTTGGGGGCTAGTGTTATTCAAGATTATTATGGAGTTGTATTTATGAATGGATCAAAATTATATTTAAATTAATACTAAGCTATGATTTTCTCCTCTATGAACTTAGCCAACTCTAAGGCTTCCATCATTATCTTGGGTCAGATCATTTTGACCTCTGATCAAGTTGCATCCTTCACTCCACTAACAAAGAAACTCTTGAAGAATTAATTAGACAATCCCTCTGTGTAATTGGTTATTTTTCAAATTTTGTGTAGTATTCTCTCATGGTTCTTGTTTGATAAAGTTTAATGAGTTATCTAGTGAAGTCATCAAAAGCACTAGGGCCAAACAGTTGCAAAATTAGGGTGTAAAAATTGGTCCATATGGGATCATCGTGAGCTTTGGTATACCAATGATACCATTAGAGGGTTTTACATTCCAAGTGAAAGGATGTAAGTGTGACCTTGTTGACATCAAAATTATTTTGTAGATTAAAATATTATTCTACCTAATAGATCTATCCAGTTGGATCTACACCATTGAATCGAGTGAAATTAAGCTTCAACCCATAAAAAATATTGGAAGAAGAAAACCTAGTGTATAAAGAGGACATTGGATGTCATATGTTGTTCATGGTGGTATGTTAAAGATTGAGGTTGATAATTTTTTCATCAATATCTTTGATGTGGGTCTTAAGGGTGACAATTTCATCCTCCATGTTTTTTGCTCCTATTCGGGTTACAACCATGACCAAAATAAGAGATTTTTTTAATTTTGGAATGGGTAGGAAAACTAGAGTTAAGACATGTTTAGTAAGGAATTTTTTAATTTGGACAAAATAGGAATGGGTAAATGTACTTTTATTAATTTTTTTGTGTAGTAGGACTATGATTGATGAAGGTGAGGGAAATTTTAAGAGTGAAAATGGAAAAATTGTAAAATTTATCTAAGAGGGTCAAAGGAGTATAAAATGGAGATGAACATTGTGGAAAATTTTTGGGGAAAATAGACAAAAATAAAAGTTATGGCAAAACCTAAAAAAAGGGAAAATTAAGATTTACGGGAATTAGGAGTGGAATCAAGATATGGGACCTCAATGAAGAAAATGTAGAGAATGGAATTTTAGGTGTTTGAATAAATATTGAGGATCAATGGGGCTAAATATGGAGAGATATTGCAAAAAATGAAAAAAAAAATTTACTTTGATTTCTCTTTTCTATTTTTTGTCTGGTTGTAAGTCTTCTAAGAGTCTCTTGATACTCTGTGGATAGTTTACAAATTTAGCTTCTATCAAATATATGCTTAAAAGTCTTATGACAGTCTTTGGATAATTTGTTGATTGATTTTTTTGAGTCTACTAAAAATATTTTGAAACTAAATATGTTGATAGTCTACTAAGAATATGTTGAAACTAAGATGACAAGTTTGTAGATCTAATGTGGTAGTTTTTTGATACTCTATTGATAATATGTTAAAATTAGTATTGTAAGTTTTTTTAGAATCCATGGATAATATTATGAAGCTAATATAAATGTGCCCCAAGTTTTAATGGTTACCTAAGGATTTAAAGATATAACTCTGACCACCAATGTCATCTAAGCGAGTACCACTCTCCAAAAAAAATTGGCCATAGATTTACCTCTAAGAAATAGCTTTTGGTTTTCCTCATGGATGGGAACTAATAAATTAGGAAGGGCCCATTGCTTATTTTGTTTTTAGTTCCTCTCAATGGACCAGCTAATTTAGGGTTCCTGTTGTACTTCTCATAATGCATTAGAGGGATTTCACCCAATCACTTCTCATAGTTATGTGGTCAGGTTTTGCCCTAATCCAAAATAGATTATTATGTACAAAAAATGAATTATGTAATATATAGAGTTAAGACATTCTAAAAAATTACTAAAATTAATTATGTAGTAGAATAGATTTAAGACTTTTTGAAAGAAAATTAATTTTGGCCCTAGAAAGTGCTCTGATACCAGATGAGAGGATCATCTTGCAATAATTAATAAAAAACATGAAATAATATGTTCATATAATTAGAAACATGAATTAATAGATTTATATAATTAACAGAACATTTTAAAATATTATATTGATTTCAAACCACTTCAAAGGGGCAACCTCCTTTGAGAAATCTCAACATAATAAATTCATGGATGCCTTCATTGGCCTTAACACTTATATACTAAGTCTAATTTAAAAAACTACTGCTTATTATGAATGTGGGATAAAACAAAATGATCACAAGATGACTTACAAAGTATATGCATCTATAACAACTAATATATTAACAAAGTAAAGAGAAAGGGTCATGTAGGTTCCTAACAAAATCTTTGTAAGCAAATAAGAGTGCTACTAAGATCAAATTATGAAGGTATATTAGTAAAAGGAAAATTAAAATAGACCTATCTTCCCACAATGTGTTCCTCACTCCTCAAGACCTCTTATAGAGCCATCAGTCTACTATGAATATTAGGTATTTGCATGAGAAAGTAGGTAGCACTAAAAGATTTTTTTATTCTCCTCTTATAATATATTAGTCGACCACACTCCAAAGGACATAAACTCTATCATGAGGCTAAAAATGGAGTTTGATCTTTGACTAAAAGAAGGAGATGTGATTTGAATCACATCTTTGAGTGTGATTAAAATTTTAAGAATATTTTTGCCTTTTGATATCATTACCTTTTGCTCAATTGATTTGGATTTTAACTTTATTTTCAAGTATTTTTAATATTCCTCCTCCATACAGATTTAGAATGACCAATCATGAGAGATGAAGTGATACACACAATTGAATTATAGGTTAAGGATAAAATAAACTAAGTAACCAAAGACAAAAATTGACTAAGACACTTAGGCTTAATAATGAACTAACATGTGATATCAAGTCTCAATCGTGTCTATGCTTAGTTTGCAAAAAAATAAGAAGGTAAAAAGGAGATCCAAAGGTGGACCAGTGAAAAGAAAGACTAATAAGATAGATTGTTTACTAACTAATCACATGGTAAAGGGTGACAATAACCAAAGGTAATTCGGTAAGTATAACCAAGTCACAATGACAATTATCTGTGAAAAATAGAGATAAGAAAAAAAATAACCATAAATATATAAGAAGAGAGTTTTAAGAAAAACTTAAGAAATAAATAAGAAAGGAAAAATCAATGAGAAATAAAATACAATCATATGCAAAAATAAATGACAATATAAGTAAGCTATAGTACAACAAGAAGAAAAATCATGATATAAAATAAGAAAAAATTGACATAGTGTCAAATGATATAATCAGATAGAAAAAGATGAAATTAGAGCACACATCCAAATCAAATATAAAAGTGAAAGCACCATGCATGTGCTCATAAATATTGTTAAATCTATCCACACACATTATCCAAAACATCAGATAAATCTGTATGAAGCTAGATACAAATTATTGCTAATTTCTTGTCAATGTTCAATGAATATTAGGAAAATACTTATTTTCTAATATCCTCAACTAAAAAATTAGGAATACTCAATGTATCATGATGAGGAGTGAAATTAGGTAGAGACTTAGAAGAATGCATGAGAGCATGATCTATGGGATGCAGGAATTATCAGTGGAGAAGGATCCATGGGTGAGTGAAGGTTTATAAGTGAAGGAATCATGGGTGGAGGAATATAAGGTGACTAAGGGACCATAGGAGGGTATGGAACCATAGGAGGTGGGATCATAAGAGAATAAGGAGGAGCCTTCTTATAGGAATGACCTATGGGAGGAATAGAAGAAGGTTTAGGAATAGAAATAAGATGATCCTTAAGATGTTGTTGGAGGATGTAGCAACAATTAGTGTGATGCATGCCACATAGGTGTCATAGACAATATACCTCACCATACTTAGGTATGTAATCAAGAAGTACCATTGGGGGAGGTATGGATTTGTCTGATGATGAGGAATAAGGATGTAAAGTATTAAGATATTGGCATAGCTAGTGATAATGGATAAAATAATGATTATCTATCCTATGGAAGTAATAGATACACTTGTGAGTGGTCTTAGGAGAAACACTCATGTAATGAGGTGTAATAGGAGTGTAATAAGCTAGAGAGGATTCATCAACCCATTTGGTGGGCAAAGGATCCATCTTAGGCATCAAACCATCACCAAAGGAGGGTGATGATGAGAAAAGAACTGTAATATGCTCAATGAAAGGAGAAATGAGATGAGAAGTATGGGTAAGATTAGAAATAGTAAGAGTGGAAATAGGCTTAACTATAACAAGAATGGTAATAGGGTTAACTATAGCATACTCTATTGAAGGAGGGGTGGGATATACAAAAGGTCTAAGGAGGGTTTTACTAACCTCAAGATTAAACCAATGTTGTAAGTCAAGGAACTTATCAAAGTGGTAAGGTCTAATCATAGCACAATCCATGAGCATAGTCCTATGTGGCTCCTCAAAAACTAGAGGTGTTAGTGCCATCTCTACCTTGAAATAAAGGTAAAAATGTAAAAATCAAGAACTATAAATTAAGGAAGATGAGAAGATGCATGAAAAGACTCAAGTAAGGAAGAATGATAATAGATAATCTTGACATCATGGGCTTGGACAAGATCACTTAAAAGTGGATTATCTACAGAGTAGCCATCATCGTAATACAAGGTGTGAAGATCAATGACATAAGTAAGGATGACCTTGTCATCCAAAGAAGTGTGGTGAATAAAATTGTGATTCTTAGTCAAGACTATAGGAATGTCATCACAAAGGGGCTTACAATAATAAGGTTTCAAAAAGGCTAGAAATTATGAGATGAGATGAGGCAAGAGATCAAAAGTTTTGATCTTTAAGTTAATCTCATCAGGCTCATCATCATTGGAGTTTAAGAGGTTGGGAAGAATGTTACCAATGAGCCCAGGAAGCACATTATAACCTCAAGTTGACTAAATAGGAAATCTGAGATGTTGTGACTCATGGAATGGGATGCTAGGCAAAGGTTAAAGAGTAGGAATCTTGAAGAAACCATGTTCTTGGAATTGTTCAAAATTCCAAGGGTTAATATCACCTTAAATCCTATAAATGTCTCCATTATGAGGGAATTTAATGAAGTGATAGATTACATATGATGAGTCCATGACCTACCAAGCAAGATGTTACAATAAAAGCTAAAATTAAATATCATCACTTTCTCATGAATGGTGATAGGTGGGATAGTAATGGGAAGCCCCACACACACCCCAAAAGAGGCATTTGCCTTTTATCATATCCTTGGTAGGTGTTATTTGTAGACTTGATATTACATTCTAAATATCTAATGGTCTTAATGAAATCAAGAGAGGAAACAAAGGTGTCATAACCCTCGTTAATCAATGCACACTTAACTTGTATATTGTCTATTTGAATGCTAATGAATAAGGGAGGATCATCCACAAGAAGTATAATCTCATTAGGAATCATATTTGTGATAGGAAATTGTAAACAAAAAGAAGTTTCAATAGTTTCATCAACATTGATAGACATCTCTTCATACTATTTTAATATACTATCTTTGAAACTAGATAAAGTTGCCTCACATCCTACTAGAGGAGGATGAGGGACATTCATCTCAAATAATGATTTCATAAGATTATTTATATTACATTGATAAGTCTTCATAACCTTAATAAAATGAATCTAGGATGTAAGATTAAGCTCTACAATAGGATCCCACTCATCATAGCCCATAATAATTTTGTTAGATATAGGTGCATAATGATTAAGGAGGTCCCCGAAAGGAGGAGCTGAAGTACATTAAAATTTATGTTGATAGGAATAAGAAGGTTGAGAACAAGGTTGTAAATCATTTTGTGATGGTCATTAGGTTGATCTTCATAATTGGAAGAAGAAGTGTTAGTAGAAATTTGATGGTCATTAGTATTAAAATATGATGGAAAAGAAGTAAAAATAGAGTGAGATGTATTATCTAAGTGAGAATAAAAAATCAAATCATCAAAAGTAATAATATCTTCTTGCCTCAACTCATTTAAATGATTTGGAGAATAATATTGAATAACACAATATGTTTGAAATGGAGTGTAGATAGGTTGTGAATCAATGAAATCCACCATCCTTCACATATTAGTCATGCTAACCATATTCTCTTTGGAAGTAGGTTCAACAAGACTTTCTACATTGGTAGTGGAAGGGGTGGGCTTGTCTTGGGTGTATTGAATAGGTTGATGGTTAGGTAAAGGGTCTTTGTATATATCCAAATGAGTATTTGCTTAATTTAAAGCTTAAGTTTTGTCATGTCTTTTATAGTCCTTGAGAGAATTTTCATAAGCTTGTTGACACTTATGAATGATGGAATCATGATCAAAATTAGGGCCAAGAAGAAATTCCATATCTAAATTATGAAGTTGTCTATATGTCTCATGAGAATGACCCAACTCGTGTGAAACCAAAAAAACTTTTTAGAATCATACCAAGATTTTATAATATGAGTAGGGTCAAGTTATCATGGGAGAGGACTATGTAGATGCTTAATTAATTTAGCTAAGAATAGAGGTTTATGAACATTAGTGTTATTTGGTGAAGAACAATGAGGATTAGAATATTGTTGAAAAGAAGGAACTTGTTTGAAGAAGGGGTAGGAATGATAGTTTGAACATTATGAATGGTGTCATAAAAATCAATACACCATCATTGGTAGCATTATGGTTTTTGTTCTTTAGTAATATACGAGGACCCATAAAAGGTTGGGGTGGCTCAAATTGACACATAAGGAAATATTATTAATTAACTTGATCAATAGCCTCCTTTAAGGTACGTGGAGAAAGGGTACAAAATTGATATTGTAATTCAGGGAAAAGAGCATTGGTAAATATATGGAAGAGATTGTCATTGGCCATGTTATGTTCACATTTGTTTGACAAAGTCTTCCATCTTATAACAAAGGCTTGATTAATTTCATTTTCAATTTGATGAAATGGGCCAAAGTGTTTTCTAGAAGATCACTAGTTTGGAATTCTTTCACTAAAGCATTCACTAAATCCTCCAAACTAGTAATGAAATGTATTCTAAGTTGATTGTACCAATATAAGGCATCACTCATGAGGATTTTGGATAAGAACTTGGTAGTATCAAAGGTGTTTAATTTGACCTAATCCTTATAAATGTTTCCAAATGTCTTAAGATGAAGGGTAGAATTAGTTGATCTATTATAAGAAATTATAGGTGTTATACTTCCTATGTCAATGTTAGCAATTTGATTAATGAGAGGTTCATTTTGGAGATCGTTGATGGTTTTTTTTACTAAGGGAGGTTGAGGAATGATATTTCCTTTAGAATCTTGAAGTGAATGAGGAGGAACACTTTGGTTATGTGTGTCCTGAGCCATTAGTTAAGGATGGGATTGAAGATTAATAAGGTGGTTTTACATTCTCATCATTTGATTTTTGTTATGAGCTTGGAAGTTATTCATTTGATTTAGAGTTTGAAACAAGATTTGATGAGTTTTATTAGAATTATTAGAAATATTTGAATTAGTATTAGTGGATTAGGTACCACTATTAGTGTTGATAGGAGCTTGAGAAGAATTATGAGAATGAGAGGCACTAGTGGCAAAATTTGCTTGTGTAGAAAAAGATGAACTAGTGAATGGATGAGAATAATAAGCATTAGACTAATTATTGTATTAGGTAGCAAAAAAAGCACTAGTGGAAGGATTAAAGGCAGTGGAACTTATGAGAGGCCCACTAGATGTAATACTTGCCATGTTAGTTGAGATACTAGGCATGAAGGTATAAGAAGTTAGAGAAGAAGTGGTCATGGCATAATAAGAGGTCAGAATTGAATTTAGAGACTAAGAGGCAAAGAAATCAGTAGCCCCAAATCCAATTGAGAATGTAGGAGTAGGTGAGTGAGGCTCTTCAACTTGACCACTAATCATGAGGTTATAGATGGTAGAAGGATCTTTCCTTCGATGTTGAAGAAATTTAGAGATAAAGAAGAGAATTTTAGGAGTATACTCTAACTCAAGTTGCTCTTATAAAATAAGAGGAGAATTATACTACAAAGAGGTATTAGGAGAGGTCCCATAGTTTATTATGCGAGTGGAAATAGGAACATTACTAATATTTAAGAGAGGAGCCCTATTTTTCCTATGGGAGAACTTATTAGGATTGGCAAACTCTATCATGTATGTTGACTATAGGTCAATGTTATTATCAATAAAAAAGTACATGATGAAGGGACATGAAGAAAGATGAGAAATCAAAGAATGAGGAAGTGATAAAAATAGTATAAGGTCGACTAGGTTGACCTAGCATAGAAATAAGGACTATAAAAATGTATAGGGTTGACTAGGTTGATCTAGTACATTACACAAAGGCTAGAAAAGAGGCAAAAGGGTTTGTAAATAATATAAGGTTGACTGGGTCAATCTAGTATAGTGTATATATGCCATAAAAAGGTACATGGTCGACTAGGTTAACCTAACATTGTAGACAAGAAATAAAAGAAATTTTGTAACAAGTTGTGAACTAAAACAAAAGTTCATAAGTAATGTAAAGAAGTAAGTACTAAAAGGAAATAAATAGTCAATTGGTTTAATGCTAGCCAATCCAATTGATTCACACAAGACAAAACCTTGCATTAACACTAGCTAATATAATCTTTTGTACACATAATTGAGCAAAGGGCAAGCAATCAACTTGACAAGTAAAGAGATAACTAATTGGTCAACCTAAATGTTTATTAGATTATTAAAAATTATTTTAAATGTGATGCAAAGTTGGTTGTAAGCAAGGAACTAGATAAAAATCTAAGTATGGTTTCAAATAATTTGGGATGAAAAGGACTATAGTGATAATGATACAAGCTTGGTATTAGAGCCTACCCCCTCATTTAACACACCACAATAATAAAGGTAATGTGTGCTTAGCCAAAATATACCATTAACCACACTTTATACTTGACCAGAGCACCAATTTGGCTTCCCCTTTGGTGATGAAATCCAAGTAGGTTAGCCTTGGATAGATAAATGTTAAAGTGCTTTTTTATATTTTTTGATTTGGTCATGTGTACATAAAATAGAAATAGTGAAACTAAATAGTTAATTAAAAACCTCCTAATTAAACTATGTGAACTATTCTAAGCATGTAAGCAACACAAAAAGAAATATGAACTAATTAATAGAATATAGAGATTAATTCCAATTTGAAACAAGGTATAATATTAACACTATATGAAAAAAATATAGAACACGGTCGATAGGATCAAATTTATACTATGAAAGCAAGGTCTGAAAATGAACAAGTCAACCAAGGTTGACCTAGTTATCTAGATAGCACACAAAAAATAGGATAAGGTTGATCCAATTGACTCTATAAGGGAAGTTTTGAATACTAAAAATTATGAAAGGAAAGATATAAAAAGAAAGATACAAAGAGATAAAAAGGAGCCTTGGTAGATCAGAGATGCCAAGAAAGAAGATTGATGATCAAGAACCTTGAAATATACTAGCAAAACCTACTAACTAGATCAACTGGGTCGATCAAGTTATACAGGAACCTATTGTAGAGTGTCTAAAATGTATAGGGTTGGTTAAGGTCAACCTATTAGTCTAAACTAGATGTTTGAAAGGATAGAAACATATACTAGGTTGACTGGGTTGATCTAGTTGCCTATTCCTGAAAACTTGCACACAAATATTAAGACTGGGTCAATAGAATCGATCTAGTATGTCAAAATATATGATAAAAATAATGAAATAAGTGAAATAAATCCTACAAGGGTTAGTTTCATGTTAGGTTCACTAGAATGTATGTAATCAAGAATGCATCATGTCTATAAATTGATCCTAGCTCAAAGAAGATAGAGCATGCCTACATTTTTTATTGGGAATACACTTGTTAAGTGGGAGCATGACCAATATGGGGATTCATTAGATAAAGCCTCAATCTCTCACTTGGCCAAGGTGTTTTGTAAGAGATTGTTGTGGTATGTAAGGATAACCATGCTAAATCAACTCTAGGCTACACAACCTATCTAAGCATCCAATAGACTTCTCCATAAGATGATATCTCTATCTCCAAAGAAAATATGAAACCCTAAGCTATATTCCTCAAGTAGAATGGTCAATAATCAAATGTTCATTTTCATTATTCTTCATCTAATTATTCTCTTTGAAAATGGTTGGAAATAAACTTGTATATATAGGTAGATATTTTCCTAAATCCTCTCAGAAATTTTGATTGTAAAATGTCGACCATGGTTGACCCTGTATGTTTTTAAGGATAATTCCCTAGGTCTAAATTAAGTCAATTGAAAGGATAAAAAACTCAAAGAAGTAAAAAATACCCTAAATAGTACAGGGTCGACCCAATCGACCTAGTATAATTGACTATCCAAAAGGGTGTTAAGGCAAGAAAAGGAAGGATAAAGCATGACAAATGAATTAAATGAGTAAGACTAAAAAGAATAAGCTTAGGGTAAATGGTTTTAGGATACAAGTATGTAGATGGAAAGTGGTAAAAGGGACAACAATCTTATGAAGCACCAATAGTCTATCCACCCCTTTTTGGTGCACCCCTTAAGGCATGCACTCAAAGAGATCGAGACTTGATGAGTTCCTACAAGATATAAAGTGTCAGTAAGTGATAAAATTTTGAAAATATTATGTTTATACACATACCTTTCATTTTATCACATTGTTTGCATACTTCCCAATGTGACTTAGTGTGATTTTACTTGTTTTAATTTGGTGCAAAAATATTTCACTTTGGTTTAAAAACAAACTCCTTTTTCCCATCTTGTTTTACCATCCCTTGGTTCTTTATACTTATCCATCTTATTTTTATTGCACATTTCCCAACTTGAAATAGTGTGTGGTACATTTTTTATTGATCATATTTTACCAAGTCCCTTTTGTCTATTTCTTTTTAACCATGCATGTGTCATAAATAATGCTATAAAAGAAACCACATGTCATATATTTCCTATAACATATACAATAAATAGCTAAATATATGTGATAAAAATAAATATATCCATAGCCTCCACAAACACAACCATAATGATGATAGCATACACAATCAACATCAATATGCCAAAATGATCCATATATATATATATATATATATATATATATATATATATATATATATATATATATATCATGAATTTTGATACAACAAGTACAACCATATATAATGCCTTCGCTCTATAGCTAGGCTCCATCCTATATATCTCATGGCCTATCCATGCTTCTTGCTAAGGCCTTGGTTTGACTCCTCTAAATAATATGCTATAAAGAGGTCATTCAAGATCTCAGTCCCTTTGCCTATCCCTATAGGTGCACTACCTGCACCTGTGCCTATGCCAACTAGGTCTATATCACCATATGTGCCTGTCTCATTTATGGCACTATATCTAGATCCATAGCTCTCTCATCTACCATTGCCTATCATGATCGTATCCCACCTACACCCATCTCTACTAGTTGCTTCATCCTCTCTATGATCGTATTTACCTCACTTCCTCTCCAACTAATAATTCAATAATCTTTATTACCTATTTATGTCTCATCCACTATGGTCTTATCATCTACATGACTACCTAACATAGTCTCCCTATCTGTACAACCTCCTAACACCTCCTCTATAGTTTTCCTTCTTAGCTTAAATCCATCTAGCATGGCTTGCATCTACTTCAGCCTATGCCTGAGTGGCCTCTCTATCATCCAACCCTCTTCTGGATCACCTATTAGGTTATTAGGAATGATGATAGTCTCCACTCTCTCTTACTCCTACCTCCATTGATTTCATGTCCTCAATGGTCACTACCTATCTTATTTCAAAACTGGTGGTGGTATCTGTAGTTCCACTACCTTCCCACTTTTATCCTCTTTCTCTACTCCTTGTCATGCCCGATCAATCCATGGTCACTCCTAACATGGTCTGAGTGTCAGCCTCACCACTAATGGTCCTCGTCCCCTCCTCCATCATGGCTCTATCACATGTTGAGTCCACTTCTTAGGCATCAATATTGGTGTTGTTGGATGAGGTAAGACCATATATCTTGGTACCCATGCCACTAAATGCATCTCTCTCTACCAGATGCAGTGTCTAACCACCTTTGTCCTCATTGTAGCTAGTGTAACTATGTCCCAACTTGGCCATGTAGTCACAATGTGCCTATATGGCTACCACATTATCTTTATGCATCTCACCATATATAACATTGTCATATGGGGAATGGCCTATGCTACTTGGTTCTCTCTTCATATTTGCACTTGAGGTGACCTATCATCAACTACATGAGGTAACCCATTTGGTTGATAAATAGGAAACCTCACATATATCCAATCCATCAATAATATAATTGGTCATATCAATCTTTGCCCTCTAACCAACACTTCGCACATATCATTTATAAGCTAGACCCAGATCATAGAACTGAGGTCATATATCACACTATCCTCTAGGATCATCCTGCTCAAGGCTACCATAAATAGTGGTACCTTACCATCTGACTTGGATTAAGAGCACTTATTGTATCATAAGGCCTATCACAACCTTCTATATATCTAGAATATGTGATGTATATACATCAAAAATACTAACTCTCTTTCTTAGCAATATTATATCTAAGCCTGTCACCCATGTGGCTAGGACTCTCCTCTCCTCCATGTTGTTGGGTATCCCTATACTCACCAATGATCCTCTTACTGGTAGCCCTAATATGGCATAGACATCTTCCAAATTGATAGCCACCTCTACCACATCCCCTTCCACCTCCCATTTAAAGGTGTTAGTCAATCATTTCTAGCATCCAAAGAACATGACAAATAGATTAGCACTCAAGGGAATCTTACATATATTAGTTATCCCTCTTAGGCCTACGGATACTAGTCTAGCCCTATCTCCATCTAAACATCACTCTAACAAATCTAGTAGCCAAGATGCATCCACAAGTTTCCAAAATCTTCATCATCCCTACAACCATGGAAATAATAAAAGATGTGTTAGAACCTTCATGTCATGTATAATCACAATACATTATTTTTACAATTTTTAATAAAAAAATAAGCCTAAACTACTTTAATTTATTCATTTTAACCTAATTTTAGCCTACTTAGTCATTTTTGCTCTTACTTGGTCATTTCAAGCCATTATAGCCTTCTTTCAGCCTTTTTCACACATTTTCATACCATTCTAGTTCTTTGGTCAAACTAATTTGATCAAAATTTATCTATTTTTCACCTACTTAACTTAAAAATCTAAGTTAACCCTCTTATTTTCCCCTCCATAGTACTTAGTTTTCATTTTGGGCTTTTCAGATCAATTGGCAAAACTATACTAGGTCAGTAACCTACATATAATATTATAGAAGTGGGAAGATGATTCATTAGACAATATATAGGTTTATCATTAGTTGTTTTGAATATCTAGCATTTAAAAATATTTTCCATGAAAATGTCATTCTAACACTTGACCTTAAATATCCTTCTCTCATCTAATGGGACCAATAATATACACCCCAACTTGACCATTTTCAAAATTATGAATCTATATCTGAGTTTTTAAGGATCAAGGATCAAATTCCTATAAGTGATTATAAGAAAGTTTTTCTAATACAAGTATCATATTACACATATTTTGGGGAACAAAAAATATGTCACTCTATCAATTTCACATCAACATTAAAAAAATAAGAGGTTGAACAAGATTTTAATCTTCCTACACCACCCTTAGCTTATAAATATGAATCAAGTATACTTATTATGGAAATCATTCCTATAAACATCAACACTGAAGCTGATCCAAAGATTGTAAAGCTTGTTATATCACTCAATCTCGAAGAAAGGGATATATTTACACTCTTGCTTCATGATTTTTTTGATGTATTTTCATGGTCTTATGCAAATATGCCAAGATTAGATCTAGAATTAGTAGTTTACCACCTTGTGGTGTATCCATATGCAAATCTAATAAAGCAAAAACTCAAAAAAATGTATCCCAAAATAACACTTCTAGTAAAGGAATATCTAAGGAAATATTTGGCATTAGGTTTTATATGCCCCATCAACTATGAACTTCTATGATATTAATAAATCATGCCCAAAGGATGAATTTCCATTACCTAACATAGATATGATCATTAATTCCATTACAAGCCATGAAATGATATCTTTAATGGATGGAACTTTAGGCTACAATCAAATCAAAATTATTAAATAATATCAACATAAAATAGCATTTACAACTCCATGGGGGACATTCTAATATCAGGTGATGCCTTTTGGGTTGAAAAATGTTAGGGAAACATATTAGAGGGAAATGACCATTATATTCATGACATGCTTAATGATATCATGGAGGATTATGTGGATGACATTTTAGATAAATCTAAATCTAGTGCAGATCATCCTCAGGTGTTTCACCATATATTTGAGTGAATGTGAGAATATAACATGCATTTCAATCCAAAAAATGTGTGTTTGGTGTTACATCAGGAAAGTTTTTAGGATTTATTATTTCATAGTGTGGCATTGAATTTCATCTTTGAAAATTTCTAGTTATCATGGATATGCCACCACCTAAAAATCTCAAGTAGCTCATAAGCTTCTAAGGAAAGACACAAGCCATCAAATGATTTATTTTTGAGCTTACAGATATATGTCACCCATTCACCTTTTTTTTGAAAAAGGATATCCCTTTTACCTGGATAGGCAATTGTGAAAAGGCATTCAATAATGTCAAGAAATATATTTCCAATCCACTAGTATTGATGCCACTAGTTATAGGTAAACCTTTTTTGTAATATATCTCAGCTACTCAATATGCCCTTGGAGCATTTATAGAACAACTTGATGATAATGGAAAGGAAAGAGTAGTCTACTACTTGAGCAGAACATTGATATCATATGAATTAAATTACTCTCAAATATAAAAAGCTTGTCTTGTAGTTGTTTTTGCTTCCCAAAAACTATGATATTATATGCTTAACAATCAAACAAAAATCCTCACTAGAATTGACCCTCTTAAATATCTCCCATCCAAAACCACTCTAACAGGTAGGATGGCTAAGTGGGTTATGCTAATTAGTGAGTTTGATATAGATAATGTTAACCAAAAGGAAATCAAAGGGCAAGTTCTAACAAATGTATTAGTAGAATCACTGCTCCATGTTAATGCACCTCTAATTATAGAATTCTTAAATGATGTGATTATATATAGATGAATCTTTAATTTTGAAAATTTTCTTTGATGGCTCTTTTACAAATCATGGCTCAAGGGTAGGAATATTATTGGTAACACCTGATGGGTATTTTATTCCTAAAACATTCTAAATTTAATTCTCATGTACAAACAACATAGAAGAATATGAAGGTCTCATAGTAGGCCTCAAGATATAAATTCAGTGGGGAATCCAACATCTCCTTATTTTTGGCAACTCCAAGCTAATCATCAATCAAGTAACTAATGAATTACAATAATGTGATGATAAGCTAATACCTTACAAGAAAATAGTGGATAGCTTGAAAACATATTTTGAATACATTTAATTCAAACAATTACATAGAATCAACAATCAGACAACATATGTTATGGAAACAATAGAATCCTTATTTGACTTAAGCACAAAGCAAAATAAATTTTTTGTTGAGTACTTAAAGATGCCTACTTATGATACATTAGAATTAGAAATGGTTTGTGAGGTGGTTGGTCCCACCTCTCCATGGTACTCTGAAATATATACATACCTTCAAAACCATACCCTTTAATCTAAATTATCCTCTAACCAATGCAAATCCTTTATTAAAAGAACATACCACTATACAATCCTTGGTAACACCCTGTATCATTGTGGATATGATGGAACCCTTCTATATTGTTTAAATTATAAAGAATCTAATTCGGCTATTCAAGAAGTTCATGAGGGAATTTGTGGAGCACATACAAGTGGTATGGTCCTTGTAAAATAAATTCCCTGAGTTGGTTATTATTATCCCACAATGGAATCTGATTCATGCACCTATGTCAAAAAGTGTATACCTTGTCAAAATCATGGAGATCTTATCCATATTCCTTCATAAGCCTTACAACCCATCACAACACCTTGGACATTTTCCACATGGGGGTTAAAAAACATTGGTAAAATAAATCCTAGTTCTTTTGATGGGCATAAAAACATTATAACTTCCACTGATTATTTTACCAAGTGGGTAGAAGCAATGCCACTTACTTATGTAACTCAAAATAAAATTTCTAAGTTTATCCTTAACCACGTTGTCTATCATTTTGGTATTCCTTCCACTCTCATTTTTTACAATGGAAAATCCTTCAAAAATAAAGATGTTAAAACTCTTTTCCACACCTATCACATTAAGCACAAATGGTCCAATCCTTATTACCCATAAGGCAATGGCCAAGCTAAGGTGATAAATTAAAAAAATCACATTCTTAAGAGAGTTTTCAATGAAGTTGGTTGTGACTAGAGTACTCAATTATACCCTGCCCTTTGGGCATATGGCATTAGTATATGCATACCCATAGGGGCAACCCCTTATTACCTTGTTTATGGTAGTGAGTCTATTTTACCCATCAAGGTTAAGATTCCATCTCTACAAATATCTTTAAAATAAATCATAGACGAGGAATAATATCAAACATCACACTTAAGTGAACTTGACCTTTTGGATGAGAAATGACTCAATGCTTTAAATCACCTACAATTTTATCATAATCACCTTTTTATTATCTATAACAAATGAATTAAAGATAGGGAATTTGAAATCATATATCTTATTCTAAAGGAAAATCAGCAAAATATTAATGCTAAAAGAGAGAAGGGGAAATTTGAGCCTAATTGGTTAAGTCCATACATCGTTATTATCAAATATGGATCAGGAGCTTAAAAATTAGCTACAGAAGATGAAAAGGAGCTTGATGAACCTATGAACATCATGTACCTTAAAAAATTATATGCTTAAATTTTGGTTCTATATGTTATTATTGGTATATATAAGGTCAAAAATCATATATATATATATTCCAAAAAAAACATCTGCTCCAAGAAAAAGAGAGAGATAGAAAAAAATAAAAAACCACAAAAAAACATGTATACATAGATCATCCAAATGTGAAAACTAGTTTACTATCACTTTAGATACGTACCATGGTGAAAACGAGGTTTCTATTACCATGTGTAAACCATTGTCTATAACTACACTTATTACTTGGGAGCATCATCCTTTAGTCATCCATTGTATATTTCCAAGTATGTCATTTTGTCGATTGTTAGTCATTTATCCTACAACATGTTAAGGTTCAATGTTGATATTGTTTTTTTAAACCTACATTCTTGCTCATGGTTATGGAAAACATCTTGCACCTTATTCCACTTAAATACCAAAAAATATAAAAACAACAAAAATACCAAAAAATCATAAAATACCAAAAAAAATCATAAAACATCACAAAAAGCCAAAAATAAAATAAAATCAACCATTCCAAAACACATCAACTTCAAAACAACTACCTTCCACATCATTCACATGTTCATGGGTGGGTCACTTGTGCATCTTTTTCATCACAAACACTTCACTTTCTTCATCAATCATCCACTTTCTCATCACTTCCCATATTAGGAGAACTACATTTGGCTAGATATCCACACATAGACCTTGTCTAAGTGGATTATGTAGGGTAAGCTTAGAGACATGGGATCTCTAAGGTTGGTGCCTTTATTTAGTTTTGTCCTTGTTTACATCTTTTTCAAAAAAAATCATTTTTATGTATGTTTTTATTTTATTTATTTCATATCCCTAGACATTTACTTTGTTATTTTTATCCCTTTCTTTATCCCTAGTCATTAAGTTGGTTATTTTCACTTCATTATTTGTCTCTAGCCATTTCAAATAGTTACTCTTTTTATCTTTTATCAAGTGTGTTCCAACTTTTAGATTACTTTTTATTTATTTATGTATGTGGTATTATTGTTTTAGTTTCTTTAAATACATATTTATAATTTTGTTTAAATCATTCAACATACATTCATTTGAATTAATTACTTAGTATAATCATTAATTTACACTTGTTTACATCATTAATTATTTATGTGTTTTAATCACATAGTTTAATCTTTTTGTTTTTTAGATATCTTCTTTTTACTTATTGTTTTCTATGTTCTCAAGATTATTTTATGAAATGAATATATAGTATAGCTATGACTATATCATGATGTACTTTTCTTAAACATAATGTTTTCCTTTCTTTTGTTTAAGCATGATTAAAACGTCAACATTCATCATGATTATTCAATATCATTGGTGTTACTATGTTTTATTCTATATTAAAAATTATTTTGCTCAAAATACTCCAAATTTTGTTAGAAATCTAATGAAAATAATGGAAATAACACTATACAAAAATTTCTCATCCATAAACATTATCCACTCATATGTCAGTCATGCATCCATAATAACAAAATGTTGAAAACAAATGCTAAAATTAATATATGCTAAATTCAAAACAAAATTCAAGAAGTATAATTAGTGATATCATCTGCCCATACATATATCCATCAAATTCATGTAAACTAATAAGTAATGTCCATATTCCATAGTACCAAATAATCATATATATACATACATACATATACATATATATATATATATATATATATATATATATATATATATATATATATATATATATATATATATATATATATATATATATATACATACATACATACATACATACATACATACATACATACATATATATATATATATATATATATATATATATATACATATATATATATATATATACATACATACATACATATATATATATATATATATATATATATATATATATATATATATATATATATATATATATATATATATATATATATATATATAACAATTTTGTCTCTACAAAGGGTATATCTCAATATGTGTAGACATCAATGAAATCCATCTTTCATGGTAAACCTTATAGCTCTATCTCATCCTATCCCTTAGATGGAGTATCTATCCTCAATAATATATATTTACACTATGGTTTAACCCATGAAGGACCCATCACACGTGGAACCTACCCTATTTATCTCTTTAACTCCATTGGCTACATAGATCTAGCAGATGATGATCGTATCAAAGAGTAATCTCTAAATGATGTTGCCCTCTGGTCTCATGGTAAAAAATCCTCATATAAACTCTTTTAATATGTAACATGCTCCATTTCCAACATCACCCTATCCAATGTAGCTAATTGACCTTCTCTAAATAATTGCACTCTAGCCTTTATAAGCTCAGTACAAGCTATGTCCCTCTCTAGTTTATAGTGCTATACAAGAGATGTCTAATCTAGTGTCTATGTCTGTATATCATGGGTAACTAATATATTATCCATGTCATCCCCATCCATCCCATCCGTAATACCCTACAACTGATCTGGGCAATAATTCAGGTGACAATTCGGGTGATGGGTCCACCCCAATTGATGACAGAACTTCTAGGAGCCATAACTTTTACACCGTAGCTCCAATTGACTAGTTGTTTAAACCATTGGAAAGATAATAATGAGGGGAACATCATGAGATTGAATTTATATTTTATGTATGAATTTTAACCCCCAAAAAACCCAACATAAGTGCCCCAAATTTCAATTTTAGTAGTGCAGTCTAAAAATAGTAATTCCTCCAATTCTGTATTATTGTAAATTGTGGAAGTCGAACCACTTAATCTCCCTCAAGATTGGTGACCTTACACATCCTCATCACACCTTCAAAAAATGTATAAATGAATATGTAACATAAAATGGAAATGGGACATCTCTTCTCAGAGATAGGCATATGTTTGGGTCTACAAATTTGATCAATAAAACATCTCTTCTGAGAGATAGAATTATTTGAATTGTGTTCTTATTATTTATTTAATTATATTTCAACCAAATATTTTGAGTTTTGGATCAATTGTATCAAATTTTTTTGTCTTTAGAGTGTATGATCCCAAGGACAAGGTTAGATTACAGGAAGCTTAGGTGGAAAATAGAACTAGTAGACTATCCACCTATTCACTCCAAATGACTTCAAATGGTGGACAACACCGAGACATCTGATCATTTCAAGGAAATGGTGAATGAAGCCCTCTAATAGTAGAAATCATAGATTCCAAAACAATTCACTCAAATTCTCTAACAAATCTTGATGGGAAATTTTGGCTCCTCATCCACACCCCCACATCCTTTTAGTGCCCCAACACCCTTCAAGTTTCAGGTGAATTTTGATATCCCTACATTTTAAGGAAAAATCAATGATGATGTAGTAGAAAATTGGTTAGATCAATTGTCATCTTATGTTTTTGTAAATAAATTCACTAATAAAGAGAAGATTACTTTTGCTCTTCTAAAAGGATCATTGCCTGTCGAAAATTGGTGGGAAGTGTACAAAAAGAGATTCAATGCAGATGATATTGACCTTGAGATAGAACCTAAATGGGATGATTTCATAGAAGCTGTAAAGGAAGAATACTATCACATTGGAGCATATGATGATCTGTATATAGAGTGGCAACAACTTTTCCAAGGTAAGGAATAGTTTGTTCAAGTTTACACTGACATTTTTCATTCTCTATCTACGAGATTGGGCATCCAAGAAAGTGAGAAACATAAGGTTCTCAAATATCATGGTAGACTATAATGGTACATATAGGGATAAATGGAACTCTTAAAATTGGAAACCATTGGTGAGGCATACAAGTTCATAGTGAAGATTGAGCAGAAGCATGGAAGAATGAATATGAAGAATCAGCCTTCAAAATGGAAAAGTGACAAAGAAGGTCAAACATGAGGTCAAAATTGGAAGCAAAAGGAAGGAAAGACTAGGAAGTGGTGTGATTATCACAAATTTGGAACTCACTCCAAAGAAGAATGTCGAGCCATCAAGTCCCTAGTTTTTGAGTCACAATCCTCAAAATCTACTACTCTACCTCATACAGACCCTACAGTTGAAGAGGTTGAAGAAGAAATTGTAGATGTTGATCCTGAAGCCATTATTTCTTCATCACAGACCCATGAAGAGAGGCTAGATGACAAGGAAAGGTTGTTTCACTCTATGTTATCGGTGAGAGGTAAGCCTCTATATTTCATTCTTAATAGTGGAAGTTAAAAGAATTTAATCTCCACTAATATTGTGAAAAGCCTAAATCTATCCATGAAGACTCAACCAAATCCATACAGTATTGGATGGTTGAGTCTAGGGAGAAACCTTCATGTCACCCACCAATGTCTTCTCTCATATGCAATAAAACCTTTCCAAGATGAGGTCTTATGTGATGTGGTCAATCTAGATGTTTGTGATGTACTCTTTGGTCAGCCATTCATGTATGATCGACATGGAATCTATGAATCAATAACTTGAAGGATCACTCTCACTCTTGGAACATGACACTACAGGGTACCAGACATACCACCTTCTATATCTGTCTCTTTGATTAGTGCCAAGAAATGTTTTCTCATGGTGGTCAAGCCATAAGAATCCAAAAGGGTTGATGTTATAGCCTTGACTACACAATCAACACAACAATAAAAGCAAATAGATACCAAGCTAAAGAAGTTCACGGCCTTCCATCCATAGACTAATGGTCAGACAGAAATGGTGAACAATCAAGCCCTGCACAGTTCCATAAATCATAGTCCCTTCCAATTATGCATTGGGAATCAAATCAAAGTACAACTACCACACTTGATGAAAAATCTTGATGTAATGGTGACCATTGCTTCTCAAGGGAGGAATGATCCAAGAAACAATTCAGGTAACAATTCAGGTGATGGGTCCACCCCAATTGATGATATAACTTTTGAGAGCCATAACTTTTACACCGTAGCTCCAATTGACTCATCATTTGAACTGTTATAAAGTTAATAATAAGGGGAACATTGTGAGATGGCATGGATCTCCACTTGATGAATTTTGACCCCTAAAAACCCAATGGAAGTTCCCCAAATTTTAATTTTAGTAGTGCAATCTAAAAATAGTAATTCCTTGAATTTTGTATTGTTGTAAATCATAGAAGTTGAACCACTTAATCTCCCTTGATATTAGTGACCTTCCACATCCTCCTCACACCTTCAAAATATGTATAAATGAGGATGTAACCCAAAATGGAAATGGGACATCTCTTTTCAGAGATAGGCATATGTTTGGGTCTGCAAATTTGATCAATAAAACATCTCTTCTCAGAGATAGTATTATTTGAATTATGTTGTTCTTGTTTCTTTAATTATCTTTCAGCCAAATCTTTTGAGTTTTGGATCAACAAACTATCTACCTTAGCTTTTAATCATCTAATCTCTATAGTTTGATCTCCTTTACCATCAACTACACCCTATAATCTAGTTACCTCATGGTGTAATCCATATATCTCTATGTCCCAAGCCCTAATATCCTCCTAGATTCTATCTATAAGAGCATGCTCTTCTATAGATCTTGGAGCATGTGAAGATCTTGCATCATCCCCTCTCTTTGCCTATGTAACCTGAACTAATCTCATAGTAATGTCATGTCCTCTATCCTCCTCCTCACTCTTTACCTCTATCAATGGAGTATCTCCTCCAACCCTCTACTTGGTATCAACATCCATCTCCACCCCTACCTCTTGTAAAATCTCAATATCCTCAATATCCATGATTTACACATCATGAAGCTAGATAACCTCCACAACATGTCCTCTACCTCATAATCATGGGAACGATCATCCTCTATCACCTATCATAGCCCTTATGATTTGGGCTCCTAAACATGTGCCTTATGGCTTCCTAAACAAACTAGCCACTAATCTCTATCTCCATGTTCGTGGTGGTTCATATGGAATTGTTAATCTCACTAATCTCTATCGAGCGCACCAATATACATATCCATCAACCACGCATAATTTAATAACATCTATCCTATCCCTCCATATCATAATATGTAAGTGTCTCTATCTATGGTCAGCAATAGTTATACCAATCATCTATCCCCATGGTGGTCTCTCTCACACTTTTTAAGCAAATATGTATGGACCAATTGGTATATGCTACATCACACTAAATTATTTCATCACCCTGTTTGGGTCATATATATCTATAATGTATACATGTCTCTAAATTATGTATTAATGGGACATCATGTAGTCCATATTAATCTTCTCATGTGACCACTACCATACAATATCTCTATATGGTATCCAGGTGATCTGATCATCACTTTAGTCATCAACTGCTCTCTTGTAAAACTCTAGATCATCCAAATGTGGTCTACATGTCCTAATAATCAAATTCCATAAATATTATATAGGATCATCATCATCTTGTGTTCTCAGATGCCCAATTAGCCTCTCAATAGCAATGTGCTCCTAGCACCAAAATTGTAATATAGAAGGCCTTATCTCTACTCAACCTAAATAAACAAAGTGATGTAAATCATGGTATAGATGTGATAACATGTATGGACCCCATGAAAAACTATCTCTAATATCCATAATATCCATAATAACATCTAGAAAGTTAATAGGACATAGTCTCCCAAAAAATTTAGGAAGTAAAATTCCACTCACAATAGCCATAAGTATAATAGTCAAAGAGTCCATCTCTAAATTTATGCAATAGTCTATGTCGATCCCACCTCTAACAACTATGATCAAGCCATCACCAAAAATATTGTATAATGTCACATCTTGTGGAGCCTATCCCCAATATACTAGTCTAGCTCATATAGGGATCCCCAAGACATGATACACATCCTTAAGTGTAATAGACATCTCACTAGTTGGTTAGTGAAATGTGTTTGTCTCACTATGCCACCTCTTTGATAATATGATCAATAGAGATCTATTAACTCAAACCTTTGGCATCTATACAATGTAGGATAACCCAATCACTTGTAGAACACCAAACTCATACTATGTGAAGCTATTCATGCACACCATATCTATAGATCTATGCTCTCACATCACCATCACTAGTAATAACTCCTAAAAAAGCAATAGCATTAGAATTTTATTCATTCTACATGAGCATTAATACTTTATTTTCTTTACCATTTAAATATTTAAACCATACCACACTTAAATAATATCAAATCACATTCATTTATTTAAAAATCATATAAAAATTCAAAAAATCATTACAAAATTTCCTATGCCTTGTATGAAATTTCTCCTAGCTTTTGTAAAATCAATACTAATGTTCTATTAACAAAATCACCCCTAACTTTAATGAAATTGCTTTGAACATTAAAAATTTGGTTTCCCTATTAATCAATTTCACTACCAACCATAACAACAAAATTGTAAAATCCTCCAAATAAAAATTGCTATGTAATTTGATGATTTCACCTCAATGTTTAATGAAATTATTGTTCCCCTAGTGAAATTACCAAAAACAATGCCAAAATCATCATTTTCAAAATAGTGATTTTGTTTTCTTCCCTTTTAAACCCTAATAAATGATAATAAATCATAAAAACTTAAAAAAATAAGTGACTTACAAGAGGCCCACTCCTCTCAAGTCTCTATAAATGTCTCACTCTCTCCACTCAGTGCTCGTGGTGTGGAACACGATCGATTTTTCCTCACCAAACTCAGAGTAAAAATATCACTAAACAATTATTTAGCCACTAGCCTTGAAGATTAATTTTCAAAAATGATTTTTTAACCCACCAACACTCTTACTTATATTTTCTATCCTCCCATTTATATAACACCCCCCATCCAACCCATTATTTCATTAATCCAAACAAATCAAGAAACGTTAAATTAAATTATTCCATATTTGTATTCAAATTCTTGTAATCATCTGTCAGTGTAAATTGCAAAATCATTACCTTTTTTCTATTTATGGATCCATAGTTTATTATTTATGGGATACATTATCCCACACTTAATCAATTGACCCCTACATCATTAGCAACAATAATAACTGTGCAGTCTCTAAATGATTAAAAACTGTTATTTTTCAAATCCATACTCTAGTTTTAATTAACTAGGGGCAACCATTTTGTGCCACCAACACATCGATTCAAACATAACTTGATTTATAGTTCATCCATATCATTTTTTTAACCATTTCCTCTTTTCATCAATTTTGAGTGTTAGTTTGTTTCTCACACAAACCCTCAAGGGGAATCATCACACTCATCTTCATTCATTTGAGGCAATTTTTTCCTTTTTTATCATCAACACTCTACTTCTACTATTCTTCAAAATAGTATTTCTTCGCAACACTATTTTAAAGATGGGAAAATGTAGACATGTATATTTATTATCAAAACAAAGCTAAATCTATTTAATTTTTATTTTTAAATTAATAAATCACATTTTCTCCCAAATTCACATAATTGAATAGTTCAACATATTGAATAAGTCAATTGTGCACCCTTAAATCCTTATTTTAAATAATAAAATCTAGATTTTCCACCTATTGAAACCTCTCCCACCTTTTTCTCCCTCATCCTAAAAAAATCCATAAATTTCTCCACCTCTTATAGCTCATCTCCTAAAGTTTCAAGGAAATTGACTTAGTATTGTTGATTTAGCTAACCAACCCCACTTTTTTCTCAACCAAGTTGAAAAGGTATCCATCTTCATGGGTGAGGACTCATTATCCACCATTGATCATTTGGAGCATTGAAAAATTCCAAATGATCCTCCACCATTGGATCTTTTTCTAATTATCTATAAATAAGCTTAAAAATCTTCATTTTAAAGCATCACAATCACAATCATATCCTTTGAAATCACAAAGTCTAGAGCTCTTACACACAAGAGAATAAAAATGAATCAAAGTATTATTTTTGCACCAAATTCTACCCATTCTTTTTTCATTAGAGGATTGAGCACCACATAATTGAAAGAGAAAATTGGATATACATCGCAATGGATAAATCTTGTATTCAAAGTGTGAATTTTTGATTGTTATTTTCTTTATTTGTGCTTTATCATAGTTGAATTATATCTTAGATTAAGACTAGTTTCCTTTAATTGCATATCTAAATTTTATTTTATACACTGAACTTCAAACCTATTTTCAAGCTATCAATAATTCACTCACATGCTTAAACAATGTCAATCATCCTTCATATGTCTTGATAATAGCTCATAATTAGACTAAGCACAATATAGAAATGATCTAGTTATAGACTATATCTATAGGTCTTACCTTTGTAGGCTCACTTTGGGATTCTCATGAGTGATCTACCACCTCATATACCTTCTAAAGTAACCTCATACAACCTCTTATTCACATGTTCATCAATTTACCAAATCCACCATGATCACACCTCCTCACTAGGACTTCTTATGCCATGACTAGAGTTAGGTTACTCAAGTACTTGACCTTTATGCATATTTTCATGTTCTCAAAACCTCATTACCATGATCAACATGTCACTCTAATTCCATCCAAAATTTTACCATGCTCAACCACTACCATACATCTTCTCACATGCCTAAGACCACTAATCTCACCAAGCAACCAAATCCATGCCTTCACATAAAGTCTATTAATGCCATGACTAGGGCATGACAAGAATCCTTAAGATCTTAATACTTGACATAGGGATATTATTTTTAATTACCTATCCTCAAATACCTACCTTTCAACACTTATGAAGGATTATACACCTAACTCTCAATCCCATACAATTCTAAACAACTTCTCATATACATAAGCTCACTCAATTTACCATACTACCTGCACATACCTTTTCACAAGGACTAGACAAGGCTTTGTAAGATACCTTGATGCCTTGACCTATTTCTTCCATGTCATGACCTTAACATAACATCAACCAAGTAGATATGAGACACTTATACCTATACCTTTCTCTCTTATGGAAATCACTACATATCTTCAATGATCATAAGCTTGTCATAACATACACTACCAACTAACCCTACTCATCTAGACACCATGCTCATCTAGACATCAATGATAACACACCTTGACATTAATGAAATAAAATTAAAATTAATAAAAACACTATGCCAATAATGGTAAATAAATTTATTTATAATAAATTTTGATATTTAGAGACCTATGGTATATATAAGTAGCATACCTTCAACCCATTTCATAAAGTACTCTATAGCAGTGTTTATAAACTTATACCTATTAGATGATGTTAGATTTATCTTGCTTATTAAATCTAATCCCCATATGGAAAATGGCCATGGAATAATTATAGGTTGTAGCTCTTGTAGGGGGCATGAATAAGATTACCATGTTTTTGACATGATACACATTTAAGTACATATTATTAGGAATCATGATCCATTATGGGCCAATAGTATCCATTCCTGAGAAACTTCTTGGCCAGGGTCATCACACTAATATGAATACTAAAAATACCATCATGGACCTCCTTTATTACAATAGTATCCTCTTCTAAGGTCATGTATCTCAATAGGGTCCCATCATAGCCTTATTGATAGAGCATGTTGCCAAGGATGGTGTAATTGGATGTGTGTTGGTTAAAATTTTTGTGTTGGTAATGATTTAGGTTTGGTGGTAGGATGTTATCATGGAGGTAAGAGTATATGCCATGATACTAGGGTAGAATAGGATCAGGGATGGTACAAATTTTAAAATGAGCCATGTATTGATGAGTCGGTAATATCAAATTTTCAATGATAAAATTGCCTTTAAGGACATCTTCTATTAGGTCTATTAAGGACACAATAGTGGCCATAGAGTTAGTTACTTTATTACATCCCTTGAGAACTTGTTCAAATGTGATAGATTGATTTTTTTTAAAGATATATACTAGGTTTTATGGATCCCTTTCCCTTATTATGCTTTTTATAAATTGGAGCTTCAATTGGTCTAGGACACAAACAAGGGCCCATATCCCTAATGATAATATTACTTTTATAGGATGCTATAACCTACAAATTAAAAGTCACTCCATTTATTAAAATAGACCTCATTTTGAAATTACCAGATTAACCACTAGATAGGATGTAATCCCACCAACCTCAAACCATCTGATCACTCAAACTGTACAATATTAACAATTGTGCCATAGCTACCACGAATCCACCTACATGATCAATGAAAACACTATATCTTCTATAATATGGGAGACTATCACTCATTAAAAAGCTAATCAAACTATTTGGCATTTTTTATTGCACCACAACAACCACAAATCCACCCACACGCTAAGTAGACACCAATACCACTATTAAAAAACATAACTGGTCTCACATTCCTCAGTAGGAATTGAACCTTGGTAGACTTAGATACATCCAAGTGATCTCACCAACTCACCCCCACCTCATTGGTGATAGATTGAATTTTTTGATTTAATTGATCCACTAACTATTTATGGGGAATCAATTTCTTATCCTTATTTTAGAACTCCTCATTCACTTGTTTGATAATCAATTATGAATCACCAAATACTTGAAGGTGTTAGATATTCCATTAGATGGTAAGTTGGAGACCAGTAATTAAGGCCTCATATTCAGATATATTATTTGTACATGGGAAAGCAATGTGGAAAGCTTTAAGGATTAACTCACCTTATGGGGTTACCAAAAGGATAATTTCTCCTAACCTATGTGTGGTGAAAGAGCCATTAAAATATAATTTCAAGTTATTTGATTATGTAGTAGTCAATATAGACTCATCTGGAAAGGCTATGATGAGATGTTTAGTATTTGTAATGGGTGTTGCCATGAGTTGATCCAAAATTACTTATCCTTTGATGGCCTTTAGATTTACATATTCTATATCAAACTCACTTAAAAACATAATCCACTTGGCCATCTTACTAGTTATATCATATTTTGATAGCAAGTACTTAAGGGGATTAACTTTGGCTATGAGTTGAACATGGTTATTTAGAATATAATTCTTGAGTTTCTGTGATACAAATATAATGGCCAAGAAAACCTTTTAAATAATTTTATAATTAATATCATATGAGATCAATATACTACTAAGATAATATATTTCTCATTCTTTACCTTCATCATTGTGTTGAGCTAAAAGGGTCCGTAGTGTACAAGGTGTTGTAGATATATACAAAAGTAAAGGCCTTCCCATGACAAGTGGTGATAAACCTAGAGGCTTAACCAAATATTACTTGAGATTATCAAAATCTTGTTGACACTTAGAGTTATATTTAAAAAGAGTCCCATTATTCAAGATATGGGGGAAGGGGTGACATCTATCTATTAATTGTGAAATAAACCAATGAATGGCTTGTAATTTTCCTTGAAGGCTCCTTAACTACTTCAAATTTTTGGGAGGGTAATTTTCACAATAAATTTGACTTTCATGAGATCTACCTCAATGCCCCTCTTGGAGACTATGAACCCTAATATTTTTCCTAAGGTGACTCTAAACACACATTTTTTTGGATTTAATCTAGCCTTATATTCTCAAAGTTGCTCAAAGTTTTTCCTTAAGACCTTAGGATGCTCTGATTGAAGTTTTGACTTTCCCATTATATCATCTACATAATCTTGAATTATGTCATGAATCATGTCATGAAAGATGATTCTCACTTCCCTTTGGTGAGTTTTTCCTACATATTTAATACCAAAAGGCATCACTTGATAACAAAAAGTCCCCCATGGAGTGATCAATGCAGTTTTGTGTTGATCTTCAAGAGCAATTTTGATTTGATTATATCCTGAAACCCCATATATGAGTGATAACATCCCATAGCCTATTGTAGACTCCATGATCATGTATATATTTGGAAAAGGAAATTCATCCTTAGGGTATGTTTTATTGATGTCCCAGAAGTTGGTGAAAATTCTAATTCCTCCTTATAGTTTGGCCACAGAGATACTATTGGATATCCATTCAAAATAATCAATGGGATGAATAAATTTGGATTCTAAGATTTTTTTGAATTATTTAACTAAAGATCCACCTTGGAGTGAATCTTTCAAAGTTTTTATTTGATTAGTTTAACATTTATATGGATGACTAGATGATGCACTACCAAGTTTGGATCTAGCCCCTGCATGTCTGAATAACTCTGTGAAAAGACATCTATATACTATTTGAGAAGATGAATAAGGATTTTTTGTTCCTTAGGTGTAATAATTACCCTTAATTTGAAAATTTTAGGACTCTCTTCTATTCTAATATTAAATTCAATAACCTCCTCAATAAGGGAGGGTGACTGGTCTGAAGATAAATTAGGGGTGATGGTAATTCCTCGATTTTTGAAGAAAATTCATCTAGGAGCTTAGTATCTAATTTTGAATATAATTTTGACTCTTTAGAGGAGGGTTGAATGTATTTTGTTCTTTGAGATGGATCTTCATCTTCATATTCATCTTCCTCAATTTAATTTAGATATGTTTGTTGTTCTCCAAAATAGGTTGACTCATTAAGACTAATGGAAAACCCTTTCTTATGGTCTCCTAATGGTATAAAATATCATGTACTTAGATATTATATAATGGCTTCATCCTTATAAAACATTTCAAAAGAAATATCATGATTTTGATCCATAGAGGGAGATATGGTGGTATCAAGGAAGAGATTGGTGGCATCAAGATCTTTGTAAAAACTATAAACATAACCTATTTTGATTTTTTTATCAAAATAAGACTCCTTAGGAACCAAAGAAGTGTCCAAAATAATATTGCTTAAGTTGATCTCAAGAGCTTTGTACCCAAGACAAAAAAAATTTGGGTGTTATTAAACCCCTATAGGTTCAAGCCTACCTTGCTCATCTCTCCCTGATCATTTTCCCTTGTAATTCACATTTTTTAGCATCCTCTAAAGGTGGGGCTATTTTTTTTATGGGATTTGAAGGCCTCATCATCTAGAATAATCCATGAATCATCTATCTCATCAAATTACTCCTCCAACAATATGCCTACACTAGTAAAGGCCATATATCAAAATTGATAAATGATTAGATTATCTTTCCTCATAGCTAGGGACCCATAGCTACATGGGGAGATTGGTAAATCTCCTACTTAAAATGTCTTATATTCATATTTTTCATAACCTTTGGAATTTATTTTGAGATATGTGATGTTTGGGGATGCATTTGAAGTAGGTGTTAAATCATCAAGGTGGACATAATTTGTAACTATTATATTATGAGTGAAACTATGTGTGTTAGGTTAATAGAAAGTGGGATGGTAATATGATAGTTACAAAAGTGCTTGATCTCCCTTTGGATGGTAATATCCATGTTTGAATGAGGGAATTTTAAACATTTATGGAGTGTAGAAATAACTACTCATATTTCCTGGATTCATGGGTATCCCAAAAGTAGATTATATGGAAGATCAACATCCATGACATGAATTAAAGTGTTATGGACAATAGGTCCCATAGTGGTAGGAAGATAAATAGTTCCCACTGATGCCTTTCATTATCATCATAGGCCTTCATCATTATGATAGTATGTCCTAATGACACCTCGGAGTATCCCAACTTCTTCAAAAATTTTAAATTACACAAATTTAAAGTAGACCCTTCAACTATGAGTACCAGTGGGATTATATAATTGGAGATGGATATTTCAATGAATAGAGGATAATTGTGATGAGGGCCTATAGGTGGCATGTCTTAGGAACTAAAAGTGATTTGTTGGGAGGGAGATAAATGACCCATCAATGTTTGAAACTAGCTTCTATCAATATTTCTAGGGACTTTAAATTCATTTAGAACTTGATTAAGAATATCATATTGCATCGATAACGTTTTAAGAAGATCCATAGGAGACATTTGGTATGGATTATTCTCAAGCTATTGGATGGTATCATATGGTTTATTAAAATATGTAGAGACTTTTTTAGAGATGTTGAATTTTTGGGATATTGAAGTGGATGGGTCTTTGTGAGGTGATCCAAGAATTGTAATTTTGCCATGTTGAGTGGTTACTACATAGTCAATTGGTGCCTTGTTAATATTAATAATGGTGGATGGTGGTGGTCTGGGATATTTGGGGCCAAAATTTTTGATGATATTGACATAATTGTATTAGATGGTATGGTAATCAGTTTGGTTAGATGTGGATGTTTGATCCTGGTCCTTGGGTGATTTTCTTTACCTCTGATCATGTTTAGGTAAAGGGTCCTTATAAATCCCCAGCTATTAATTCTTGGATTTATTGGTTGGGTTTTCCCTTTCTACCTCAATATCCCCATTTTAAATTATATCTTGGATGTAATGTTTTAATTGCATTCACTTCTTAGTACCATGCCCCTTAACTCTATGACATTGACAAAACTCATCCTCATGATACCAATTTGGTCAGGGTTTATTATCATCTAAAGGTCAGATTTCTATGAGATTGATCATATTTATAGTTATTAACTTTTGTAGGACTACTTTTAGGTATCCCAAGACTAGTGAGAGACATTTTTCCTATTCAAGGTTTTGGTTTTCCTTGTTGTACCCTTATGGAAGAGACATTCTATTGATTAGTAGGGGAAGTTTTATGCACCATTTGAACATATTTTTTTGAATCTATCACTTCATCCCCCATGACATTTTTATTCTTATTAAATATTTTAGGTTTACCCAAAAAGCTGTTATCTTGATTATGACTTTGTTCACTTCATGTATATAATTTAATTGTACCTTTCTAAATGAGGGCCTTTTTTCATTTGGATCCCCTTATCTATGATTTCATCAAAATATTTTGCACATTATAGATTTAATTGATATTTCAATTCAGTATTGAGGTTGTCAATGAACATTTTGGCTAATTCATTTTCTATAACTGTGTAATGGAATCAACTCGTAGGACATCTACAATGTTCTAGGAATGAAGCTAGGCTTTATCCATTTCATTGATTAGTGTTATAAATATCTACAATAGATATATCATGTTTAATATTGAAGGATAAGTGTAACAATTTTTTTCGTTGACACCTTAAAGCTAGATATAAAGCCTTTAAGTAAATTCATAAACTATTCCAATATGGGCCCCATGAAACTTTTGGGGAAAAGCCTGAGAAGATAAGTATCATCATAAGCAACCTCATGGAATGCTACATTGAATTCTTGTACATGATTTGGATCCATTTCATTTTATATTTTTAAAATTTTAGGACCTTGAAATGTGCTGGTAAAGGAACTTATGAGATGATCATGTCTAAAGTAGATGTGCAAAAATCTTCATATTTGTATCTCATTGCTTATGTGTAGGGATCAATCTGCCAAAGAGTCTCATTCATTATCCTCCACTCTTGAGCAAATGATGGGTCCATGAGGGGATTGGATGTTTGATATTTATTGGTTTGAGGTCTATAATGATCAAGGTTGGTGTTTCTAACATGTTGCCTTGAGGAAGAGGGTCTTTGAGTTTGGGCACAAAATTATGAGGCAAAGGAATTAATTTATTGGGTTAAATAGTATAACTGATCCTCTAAGGATATTCTTCTCTTATTAGCCTCAATATGATTTTTTATAGATTTTTCTTGTTCTTGTTATTTGAGCTCTTGTTCATGATCTACAATATTTTCCTCTTCTTGCTCTTAGTTGGTATTAGCTTGGCGATGTGGGGTGTTGGGCCTAGTAGATAGACATATTAGATGTTGCAAGAGGTTTAGGTCAAAGTTAGGGGTAATGTATCCCCCATTAAAATGACCTAGGATAGGAGTTTTTATACATTGGTATAGTGGGAGAAGTATCTAATACATCACCATCTAATGCTAAACCCAACTGGTCACAATGACTTGCTAGATTTGGTCTTCAAGATTCCATATTGAGTTCAATCTTTCTCTTTGAATCTTGGGCTCTATAGTCTCTTTGACATAAGTATGTGTTTATTTTAATATTAAAATCACTTTTTATGGAATTATTCTTATTTTATGTCATATACAATCATTATTTACCTCATTCAATGCTTTACCTTCACAAACTCCTTATGCTCTCACTACTTTTTACTAAGTAACCAAACCTTAGGTCTTAATACCAATTTTTGACATAAGTATCAAAGAGTTATTATCATTGAATTTATGGTCTTAATTGATAAAAACATACCTAATTTATCCTATTACAAGTTTCCAAATAGACTCCACCCTTCAATTCCACACCCAAGGCTCACCATGCTCTCATAAGGCTTGTAGCCTTATTCTAATCAATTTCTCTTTGTTTAGTCAAACAAAGAAATTTCCACAAAATTTAATTACACTTATAAACTCAATTTATCCACTTTTAGTTGTGTACAAAGTTTCATTACCTAATTCATCTTCTCGAGCATACTACCTTTGTAAATCAACCCTCTTTTAAGCCTAATTAGCCCGATTTCCACTCCACAATCCTCAAATCCATATTGTATAGACTCCTTTCAATCCAAAACCACTTTATTCTATTTTTTCACATTAAATAAGTTATTATTACAAGTTTTTATATTTTTTTAATGGTTCAAACTCCTATAATTTATAAAACCTTAGTTCTAGGGTTTTCCTAGCCTACATAGGGCCGAGAGATTATTAAATACCATAAATTGAGTTTTAACAAGGTTAAAGAGAAAAAATTAACTTTAAAAGTTCTATTTTTTTCTTATCTAACTCATCCAATATTTATTACCTTTATCCAACCTTGATTTTCTCATAATGAATCAAAACACAAGTTTCAGGGTCCTAATTTTGGATTGTAACAATAGGGTTTATGAATTTATGAGTTTCATTGGCACTTATTAAATAATTTACCACCTCCACCACCTTATTTACACATTTTATAACTTATAAAAACTATTATAATCAATGGAAACACCTTTTTTTCAATAAATATTCTTACTTTCCATTTTAACTATGCATAACATTGTGACCTATAGGTTTATTAGCAGCAACAGGGTCATTTGTACGTGTTTTAAGAGTTTTTAAATACTTATAAGGATTTAAAACCTCCATTACAAAAGAGATAATATATTTCAATCACACTTTCACTGGTTCTCATGACTAGGACAATGAAACAAGTCTTTCATAGTTTTCTACATGACAATTCCTTCAAAACAAAGTATGGGCAGACTTTATAACATTTGGGATTTCAAGTGATTAATGAATATATAACTCCAATTTAGATCATAATAATACCCCTATAATCTCCATAAAAAATGTTCATACATTCCTCAATACTTTGTAACTCTAAATTCCCATAGCAATCCTCATTTGGCAACTCTGCCACCCAATTAGGCAAATGCATAGGTTCCTCCAAACTGAGTTGTTTCCTATCAATTGTACACTCTCAAATTCCTCTAATAATAACATAAAAGGTTATAAGGATCAATAATAAACTAAGGGTTAATGATAAAACCTTACCCTTGTAACAATAACCTTGAATTCAAGTAAACTCTCTATTCACATGAAACTGTCAACTTCCATTCAAGCTTCTCTCCTAAAACCTCTATAAAGATATCTATATTTGTAGTCATAAATATCATTAAAACCATATAAAAAAAGAGTACAACAAAACCTCATAGGATAATTATTTCAAAACAATAACACCTATTCTTTTGTTAATCTTTGTTAATCTTGATTACAACATTCAGTCCATAAGAGGACTTGACCATCTTTCTTGAGAGGTGAATCAATATTTTTCTCATGGATCCATGTTTCTACTCCTTGGATCATTTTTAAACCTCTCTCTCTCTCTCCACACACTAAAAAATAATGTACCATTATCTATTTTCACCAACTTCTATGTTGGTTATCAAATTAGTTACTAAACTACCTCCTTTCTTGTCAACCCAGCATATGGGTGAGGGTGACCACACAAAAACATGACTTATTCCTTATAAATTAAAAAATATTACTTATTATTAACCTTTATATGCCTTATAATCCTTAATCTAAATATACTCATCTATTCACTCCTTACATGAATTTAACCCTCCTAGACTACATTCAAACATTTGAATTTTTAAATTCCCTGTTTTGGAGGGAAAACACCTAGAGACTATTTGACATAACCATATGATTAAAAATGGAATCCAAGGACATAAATGGACCTAATAATTCCATTCACACACATTGACACTCAATTTTCACCTCTTTTTGACAACTCAAAAATAGTGTTTTCTAGTTTGATGCTCCTGTATCATACTCCCCATGAGGGAGAAAACTTAAGCCTTCATCTTTCTTTCTTGCCTTAAAATTTATTTTTTGAGGGTCCTTAACATTAACATGATTTTTATTATTTCTTTCATACTCCTTCTTACTTGCCAAACTCTTGCTTGTTCTCTTCTTGACTTTGTCTAGTCTTCTTGTCCATGCATCTTCTACCTCCATGAGATGTTCTCACTATTTTAGACTCTTATTTACTTCATCTTCCATATATTATAATTAATCTTGAACCTCCTCATACTCAGATTCAACCATATAGATCTTATTATCTTTCCTCATACTTATTTCATGGCTTGTTTTCTCATTGTTTCCTCTTGATTATTGCTTATCTAATGGTTTTTGCTTCTTATTCATGCTTTCATTTTAAGCTCTAATGGCCTCTCATTAATCTCAAAAATTATCATTTTATTCATTATACTCTCTTTTTCTTCCTCTAATTCATATTATTTCACATTTTGATTCCTTTTCCTATCACCTTGCTCACTATGAAAGAATAATTGCTTGTTCTTGTCATCCTCACCATAGTAAAATGTTATTTGGAGCCCTTTTGACTTTCTATTTACATGATTATTTAATGTAAACTTAGCTTGAGCTTGACCCATTGAGTAAATAACCTTATTTACTTATTCATATTACTTTTTCTTGCTAACTAGCTTGCTTTTTTGCATTTTTATTTGCACAACTTCTTGTGATTCTCTTTGTTGTTCTTCTATCAATGTTTCTTGGAGTTCATCCTTGAATTTTGTGTATTGTAAATTACCTATTTGTTAGGTGGTGGAGCTAAAAGCTTACATTGTTGTAGACATGGAGAGGTTGCTGAAGTTCCAGAAGTACCGGCATCGACAGTATGACTAACATCGGTCACATACGGTGCAGAAGGCAACCGGTGTTGGCAGGGAGTCAACCGACATCGGTCAGCACCAGACAGACAGGGACTGATGTTGGTCACCTGTGGTGGTTCTAGAACTGTTGTTGATGAACAGTAAGTTAAGTGAAGCGAGTGTTTGCATGTTAAAGGGCTAATTATAGTCTCAAGTTGCGTGTCTAATTATTGTAATTAGAAGTCTATTTTTGTATGCATGGGATCCTATTTAAATACCCATGAGGCATGTATTGTAAATCAAGCAGGAAAGTAAAGCATTGAAGCAAGGAAGCAAGGTCAAGGAGATCTACAAGTAAGTAAGGTTAAGGAGATCAGCTGAAGCATTCAAGGAGTGGATAACAACTCAGGTTATTGAGTTGGTTGTGTTGAGTAAGAGAGAGAGGGAAGAAGGTCTTGAGGTGTGGCAAGCCTTTGAGGTGGAAGAAGAAGTGGCATCTTCTTTATTGCATTTTCTTCTAAGAGTATTTAATACAAGATTGTGTATTGTCTCTCAAATTCTTTGTTGTTTCAAGTTTCTAGTTACTTAATCATTCTGGTATAATTTCGTGTTTAATTGCTTATAAGAAAGGTAATCAATTGTGCTTCCTTGGAGGGGTTCCTAATAGTTGGTATCAGAGCTACGATTATAGGGAGCAGGTTATTATTTGATTATAGGTCATTCACAGGGGTTTCTGATTGAGTGGGAGTTCAACAATGGTAGAAGAAAGTAAGCTACAAATGGAGAAGTTTAACCGCAAGAATTATCAACATTGGAGGATGCAGATAGAGGATTATCTGTATCAGAAGGATTTGTACTTATCATTGAGTGGGGTTGCATGCAAGCCCACAGATATGAAGGATGAAGAATGGAATGTTCTTGATCAGAAGGCTCTAGGTTCCATAAGGTTGAGCCTTGCATCGTCTGTGATTTCCAACTTATCACAGTGTAAGACAACAGAAGAGTTGATAAAATCTTTGGCAAATTTATATGAAAAGCCCTCGGCTTCAAATAAGGTATTTCTTATGAAGCAGTTATTTACTTTGCAAATGTAGGAATGTGGATTAGTACATACTCATCTTAGTGATTTCCATGGTTTGGTAAACTAGTTAGCTTCAGTCAATATTGTTTTTGATGATGAAGTAAAGGCTCTCTTAATTTTATGCTCTTTACCTGAAAGTTGGGATAGTTTGGTTATGGCAGTAAGTAATTCTACGTCTGCTTCTAAAATCTCAAAAGTTTATGATGTTGTGAGTGTGATCTTGAATGAATAAATACGTAGGAGAAGCACAAGTGAATCATCAGGGAATGCTCTAAGTGCAGAAAGTAGGGGAAGGCAAAGAGAGAAGGTCAAGCAAGGGAAATCAAGGTCGAAGGTGGGAAGGAGATCCGAATCCAGAGGTGTCACCTACTAGTTTTGTGGAAAGAGAAGACACACAAAGAAAGAGTGTTGGTTGAGGGATAAATAAAATCAACATGAAGGTAATGAAGAAGCAAAGGATGCAGGTATTATGGCACAGGACGCTCTCATACTTTCTTTGGATAGTCAGGTAGGATCATGGGTTTTAGATTATGGTTCTTCTTTTCATGCATCCCCAAACAGATATTTGTTCCATGAGTATGTCCAGGGAGACTTTGGAGTGCTTTATTTAGGGGATGGTATGCCTTGTCAAATAGTTGGCAAAGGGAAAGTGCAGCTGAAATTACAGATGGACAACACATGGGTGTTGAAGGAGGTTATGCATGTCCCAGTTCTGAAGTAGAGTTTGGTTTCTGTAGGAAGGTTGGGTGATGAGGGATGCACAATAACCCTCACAGCAGATTCTTGGAAGGTTACCAAGGGTGCACTTGTTTTAGCAAGAGGTAAGAAAGTAGGTACTCTTTATCTATCTACTTGTATTACTGATTCTACTTCTGGTTTATCTACTTCAGTTGTAGATTTGAAGATGTGGCTTAATAGGCTTGGTCACATGAATAAGAAGGGAATAGACGTTCTTGATTAAAAAGGTATGTGTTCAGATTCAGAAAGCATAGATAGAGTTCATTGCAGGAAAAGGAAATTTGATGCTTTTGACAAGAACAAAGAAGCCTTGGTGTTTATGGAGGAGATGATGGACAGAGATCAGTCACATGGGCTGAATAATTCTGAGCAAGGTAGTATGGATAGGGTTTTGATCCAAGATGAGCTCATAGATGAAGAATTCATCACTTATAGGAACACACAGGCACCAATGTCAGTCACTTGGAACCAACATCGATCAGGCAGATATCGACATCGATCATGTGTAGACCAGCAGGGTCGGTAGAGTCAGGCAGAGAAGTCCAACATCAGTCAGGAAGGGATCGACATCGGTAGAGGGGACACCGGCATCGACCAGGGAAATGACGTCGATAGTCAGGGTCAGTGCAGGGAACCAACATTAGTCAGGAGCAGACTGGGAGATGGTCGAGATCAGTCATTGGAATGGATGTTGGGCGGATAACAAGCTATCAAGGAGTCTCAAACACCCATATGGAGGTCAGAAAGGGTAAACGAACCTCATATTTGTTGTTCACCTTCTTTATATTTCTTATTGATGGTCAAGAACTAGGAATATGTGAAGAGGCAATGCAGGTAGAATCCAGAAATAGTGGGAGCTTGGCATGGATGAGGAGTGTGAGTCCTTGGAGAAGAACCAAATAGGTATTTGTTGGTGGAGTTGTCAGTTGGAAGAAAGCACTGGATGAGGGATGGATTCCCAAGTTAGAGAAGAGAGTGGATGGACACATGAGATAGAAGGCTATGGTATATGGTCTTGATTAGGCTGTAAGATAATGGAGTTTTGACCATTGTATTTTTCTTTACCAGGTTGGATAATATTAGCTACATTATCTTGTTACTGTATTGTGTTGCTTGTTGCAGGGTTTCATATACAGGGAGTTTTTTGAGCTAAGGGTAAAGTTAGTTCAAAAGTATGTCATGAAGAATTTGGGAGCAGCAAAATTCTTTTGGCATAAGTGACAGGTATAGCATCATAGGTTTTGTGGTGGTTGGTCTTCAAAAGTGATGTTGAAGAGGGATACAGAGCCAAGGGAACAAAGTAGATGGTGTACAAGTATAGTTACAATTATAGCTATTTATCTCCAAGTGGGAGATTGTTAGGTGGTGGAGATAAAAGCTTCAAGTGTTGTAGACATGGAGAGGTTACTAAAGTTCCAAAATTACCGGCATTGGCAGTATGACCGATGTCAGTCACATACAGTACAGAAGACAACCAGCATCAGTAGGGAGTCAGCCGATGTCAGTCAGCACCAGACAAATAGGGACTAACGTCAATCACCTGTGGCAATTCTAGAATTGCTGTTGATGAACAGTCAGTTAAGTGAAGCGAGTGTTTGCATGTTAAAGGGCTAATTATAGTCTCAAGCTAAGTGTCTAATTAATGTAATTATAAGTCTATTTTTGTATGCATGGGATCCTATTTAAAGACCCATGAGGCATGTATTATAAATCAAGCAGGTAAGTAAAGTATTGAAGCAAGGAAGCAAGGTCAAGGAGATCTACAAGCAAGTAAGGTCAAGGAGATCAGCTGAAGCATTCAAGGAGGGGATAACAACTTAGGTTGTTGAGTTGGTTGTGTTGAGAAAGAGAGAGAGGGAAGAAGGTCTTGAGGTGTGGCAAGCCTTTGAGGTGGAAGAAGTGGCATCTTCTTTATTTTATTTTCTTCTAAGAGTATTTAATACAAGATTGTGTATTGTCTCTCAAATTCTTTGTTGTTTCAAGTTTCTAGTTACTTAATCATTTTGGTATAATTCCATGTTTAATTGCTTATAAGAAAGGTAATCAATTGTGCTTCCTTGGAGGGGTTCCTAACACTATTTTCATCCCCTTTTATGGACTCAATAGCTCCTCTAACATTTCTAACTCTTCTTTTAACTTTAGCGCATCTAATATTTCATAATCCTCATCAAAATTTGGTCCACATTGCTCTTTACTTTCTTGGGAAACTTATTTTTTATCTTCTCTTTGGACTCCCTCATTGGTGTGAGTCATATCAACCTCTTCATGCTACACACCATGCTTCTCAATCACTCTTTGAGGTGATTCATCCTCATCTTGCCTTGCTATACTCTCATTCATCAATGCCACTATTTCCATATACAAGAGATCTTCCTCATTGGATTCAAATTCACATACATCATCATTTACAAAAGTTGAAAACATATTGTGGTAATACTTATCTCCTATGCACTCATCATATTGCTTACATGGTTGTACCTTCATCTCATTTTCTTGATTTTCTTGCACATCTCTTTTACTTGCTTTGTGGGCTTTTCATCTTCTTTAATCTTCATGCTTCTTTGAGATATTATTGCAATATGATCTTCTTGCGATCTTTTCTTGATTTTTTCAACCCATTTATTTCCTTGTAATTGTTTGGGATACCACTTGTTTCTATTTTCACCTCTTTCATGATTCATTCCTTTGCTATCTACCATGAAAAATTGGTGTTCCTTTTAATTTGCCCTTTGTTTTTATACTTGTGATTATTTTCCACCTATACTTTTGCCTTGTTTGACCTCTTGTTTGAGGTTTAAATCCTTCTCATCAACTATTTGTTTTAGCCACTTAGGCCATACATATCCATACCTTTATTCTCTCCATGAGGGATGAAATCTATCATTATTTGTCTCAATTTGCATATTATCCTTTTCTTCACCATAGATGCAATTAAAATCAATGTTTAAATACTCATTTACCTCCAAAGGAAACTACTACAAGCTTATGTCTTCTTCCATGTCTTCATTCTCATGTTTTATTCTTGGCACTTCCATCTTCTTATTTTTCTCCTCAATTATAACTCTCTTATCAATCTCTTTATCTTGTTTATGATTTGGTAACATCTCTCTTCTCATGCATTTTTGGGTTGCACTCTCTTTCTTATTCTCACTCTTCATGACACTCATCTTGTGCCTTCTTCTCACAAGTGACTCTAGTGGCCACTTCACACTTCTTATCACATTCCAGCTTATCCATTAGATTTATTTTTATCTTATTGTCTTCATCATGATCTCTATCCTCTCTATACCTTACCATAATTCTTTTCTTATGTCTTCTACTTCTCTTTATATATCCATCTTGTCTCACTTCTTTGTTTTCTAGGCCTATTTAGACCTTCCTCTTAGAAAGTGTATCAACCTTGCCTCTTAGACATCTATTTAGCCTTTCATATTCTTTTTTATTCTATCTAGGACCTTTCCTTATCATACTTGACTCTTTTTTAGAGTTTTATTTCTTTTATATTTTCTCTTGGAGATTTAATGCTCTCCTTTCTCAATATCTTCTCTTGTCCTTCTTTGACAAGCTTCTTATCCTTATCATAGGAATTTTGGGATTTATATATTATAGTTATCACTCTTATGCTCCTATATTATGACCTCAACATATCATAATTTCAACCTTATTCTCCCTCAATAAACCTAAAGGTTATCTCTCATGCATATCTCATAACATTATGCATTCATCTTAAATCACAAGCTTGAATAACTCAAAATACATGTAACCAAATAATCACCTTGATTTGATACAAAAATTATGCATAAGTATAGTGGGATAATTATCCAATATATCACCATATGATGATAAACCCAACTAGTCACAATGACATGCTTTATTTGGTCTTCAATATTCCATCTTTAGTTCAATCTTTCTCTTTGACTCTTGGGCTCTGTAGTATATTTGACATAAGTACCTAGTTATTGTAATATTAAAATCAATTATATATGTCATTATAATTATTTAATGTCATCTAAAATAATTCTTTACCTCATTCAATGTTTTACCTTCACAAACTCCTTATGCTTGCACTACCTTTTACCATCTAACCAAACCTTAGGTTTCAATGCCAATTCTTGACATAAGTCTCAAAGAGTTATTATCATTGAATTAATTTTATTAATTTATGAAAACATACCTTCCTTAAAGTCTTACAAGTGTCCAAACAGACTCTACCCTTCAATTTTATACCCAAGGTTCACCATGCTCTCATAAGGCTTATATCCTTCTTTTAAGATATTTCTATTTGTTTAGTAAAAAAAAGCATTTTTACAAAGATTTAATTACACTTATAGGCTCACTGTATCCCCTTCTAGCTGTGTATAAAGTTTCATTACCTAATTCAACTTCTAGAGCATACTTTCTTTGTAAATCAACCCTCTTTTAGGCCTAATTAGCCCTATTTCCATTCCACAGTCCTCAAATCCATATTTTATAGACTCCTTTCACTCCAAAACCACTTTATTCCTTTTTTCACATTAACCAAGGTATGATTAAAAAAAAATAGATCTTTTTTAAGGGTTTAAACCCCTCTAATCCACAAAACCCTAGTTATAGGGTTTTCCTAGCCTATATAGGGTTGAGAGCTTATTAAATTCCATAAATTGAGTTTTATCAAGGTTAAAGAGACTAAATTACCTTAAAATTTTCTTTTTTTTTCTTATATAACTCATCCAATAGGTTATTTCCTTTATCCAACCTTTATTTTCTCATAATGAATCAAAACACAGGTTTTAGGGTCCCATTTTTGGACTATAATAGTAGGATTCATGTATTTATGAGTTTCATTAAAACTTATTAAAGACTTTACCACCTCCAACAACTTCCTTAAACCTGTTATAACTCAGAAAAATATATTAGAATAAATGAAAACACATTTTATTCAATTAATATTCTTACTTTCCATTTTGATTGTGGGTAATATTATGACCTATAGATCCGTTGGCAGCAACAGGGTCATGTATACATATTTTAAGAGTTTCACAATAATTATAAGGATAAAAAACCTCTCTTTAAAAGGAGACAACTTATTCCAATCACACTTTCAATAGTTCATGTGGCTAGGACAATGAAACAATTCTTTCA
>JARHVA010003465.1:1865000-1972538 GCA_037957365.1 Torreya grandis | reverse complement strand
TATCAAGGAATGATGGTGCAAATATATTGAATACAAATCATATTAGATATCCAAATTCCATGAGGTATGTAAATTTCAATGGGTAATGCTATAATTTTAATCAATTTTGACATAGAGCTAGAGAATGTAGAAGACTTTTTAAGATTGAATTTATATGGAACTATGATGGGAGTCATCATTCAAAAGGTGTGTGAGCAAGGTTGAGTGATTCAAATATCATGATATAGGACACTTTTGTAAAACTCTATCCATTTAAGATAAGACAAGCTAAGTTTCAATCAAAGAGTATGGTTTGCCTACAACTATGAATAGAGAGGTCACCTTGCTAAATTCTACAAGCAAAAGCCTACAAGATAGAATAGGTTTTATCAAGCTTCTAGAGTACAAGATAAAAGGTAAGTGAATGTGCAAGATATAAGGAAAGTAAACTCTTGGAGACCAAAGGTGGTAAGTAGGAATTATAATCAGTCTATAGGTCTAAGTAATTTTGTTGCTATGGTGGAGAATACCATAGAAAAATGAAGAGTCCCTAAGAGCTCTCATTTATTTCTCATGCTAAGAATGAAGAGACCAAGATCAAGGAGAAGACCAAGGTACTAGTTAAGGCTAGTTCTGAGGTAGGTATGGATCCAAGTGAACATATTTATATTGTTGAGAAAGCTTAATGTAAATAAACATAAATTATCTATACCTAGTGATGAGATTTTGAGTTGTAAGGTTGATTCTTCAAATAAAAAGGTATGTCAATATTTTGTAGTTGCTCCATTGTGTTGTTAATTCTATATTTTAAGAAAAGGAAGTTGTGATATAGATTAAGAAATAGTTTTCATAGTCTAGTTTAAGACTAAGAATACGAAAAAGAGAATTCTTATAACTACAAGAGGATTCTAGTGGTTACTAAGGAGATGTGGACCACTCTTAGATTCACTTTGTTTTAAGAACATTGTGGTAAAAATGATGTCTCTCTTCTATGCTTCTTAAGAAAAATAATTTTAGTGGAGAAGTAAGTGTTTTCGATGGTGTTCTTGAGATGGTCCTAAAAGAATATAGTTTAAGTGTTCTTAGTTAGGACAAGTATGTCCACATGGAAAATATGGTAAGGTAATCTCATAATATTGATAACTGTATATGAAATTAGTTTGTAGGGTTAGATTGAAGGTTCTCAAATGGTAAAGGATGATTTGTGATTTTTCAAGATGAAATTTTTACGTAGAAAGGTTTGTTAACCTTATTCTATCATGCTCTACATGGTTTTGTGATTTGAAGGTATGTTAAAGTCTATTTTAAGATTTTTAATAGCTCTCAAGGTTCCTAGTTTGTGATTAAGAGCTTACAAGTTTGAAAATGGGTTATAGGAACTCAAGATTCCCAATGATGTGTAAGAATAAATCTTGGTCCAGAAGTGTGTAATGGTTATCTCTAGGTATATAAGAAGTTTTAGAGGTGGACTTTCATTGGAATGTACTATGTTGACTTTGTTTTAAGATTCTAGGGTTTTGGTCTCTACTAGAAAAGTGGTCTACCTTATGATCTGAGTTTTAAGGCTTCTTAATATGTTTAATGGGACAAATGGGTTATCAAATCAAGATTCATAGATATTTGAAGTTTTTTTCCTCAAATTATTCAATTTTTTGTCAAGTTGGAGGACTAGTTAGCTAGTGCGTTTGTGAAGGAAGTATGTTTTAGAGGATAATATTGGTGATGAAAATTGGTGTGCTTAAATGGGAGTATTAGAATGATCTAGATATGAAGTTTTAGGTCCTAAAGATGTGTCTACTAAAAATTATGGGATATGCAAGTTTTAGGTAGGGCTATAAGAAGGCTAGATAGGCCTAGTGTGAAGAAGAGTGCCTTTTGATCAAATTATCCAAAAGATAAATGATTGAGTATTTTTAAACAGAGTTATAAATTTGTTTCAGTGCATGTTTCCTATTTTGTATAGTGTAGATGCATAGTTTGTGGTCATGAAAGTGTCTTGAGAGAGGAGGTTGGTAAGTTTGCATGGTGGTTCTTCATGGTGTATGGAGATCTAAAGATTATCAAGTGGTTAAATGGCTTATAAATATTAGGGGGAGTTCCTCTTAAATTTTTATTGGTTAACTACATCAGATTATAGTTCTTACTTATCATCTTTCTAAGATGTTCCTTTCCTATTTATGGTATTTTTAGGTCCTCAGGATCGTATGGTGCCCACTTTGTCATTGTGTCAAAGGAGGATAAAGTTCCTATTATGTGAATGCTTGATCTTGTGTATGTATTAAATGTATGAGCTCTGTTGCTAATGTTACTTGATCAAGTTGATATATGTTAATTGATTAATAATTTAAAAAGACTAAAATTACAATTAAAATATCTAGGCTCACTGATTCACCCCCCCCCCCCCGCCCCCTCAATGATTATACCTCTAACACTACATGGAAGTTATCTTTACATGGAACACTATCAATAGAGAATGTATCAAATGTTTTTTCAGTCTATCCACCTTTTATTTATATGGTAGTAAATTATCCTCTTTGGTTTGGTAATTATTAGTAAATATATTTAGAACCAATTGAGAGTAATGATAGACTTGGATGTCATTGATATGAAGCTTTTGCATTACTAATAATTGAATTATCAAGGACTCATATTCTAATATATTATGAGTACAATGAAAGGATGATATATAAGAGAATGGCACGTATTTCACCCTTGAGAGTGAGAAATATAATACATGCACCTACAATTATCCTACATCTAGGTCCATTGAAAAACATTGTCCATGAATTTAGTGATATATTATATTCCCAAAATTCATCACATAGTGCTTTGATAATTGGAAAAGGACCAAGTAATGGAGTTGAAGCTAATTAGTCAACCAAAACTTGACCTTTTATTTATTTTTGAGATACAAAATTTAAATCAAATTATGTAAGTTATGTAAACCATTTTGTGATGCAACCCATTAGTGGGTTTTGTTCATGAGGAACATTAATGGATTATATTTAATTATAACATGTACCTCATTATTGTGAAAATAGTGTTGTAAATTTTATGTAGCAAATAAAAATGCTAGATATAATTTTTCTATTACTATATAGTTTATTCATAATAATCTAATTGAAAACTAATGTAATAGATTGCCCATTCTTTGTGATCATCATCATTATATATTATCAAGGACCCAAGGGCCTTATAAGTGATATAAATATAAAGGATTAACCATCTAATTGGTATATGAGGCATGAATACTTGGGGGTGAATAAATATTATTTTAATTTATTAAATATTTTATGACAAATATCACCCCATAAAAATTTTGTATCCTTTTTTGAAAATGCATGAAAGGAATTGTCTTATCAACCAAATAAGTAATGAAATGTCAAATAGCGTAAATTTTATCTTGTAAACATAATATTTACTTTAAATTAGTTGGTAGTGTCATCTTAGAAATAATTTTTACCTTTTTGGATCAACCTCAATACCTAAAAATAAATAATGTACCTAGAAATCTCTCTTGAAGGTGCTATGAAAACACATTTTTTTGGATTTAACCACATGTTGAACTTTTTCAAGAATTTAAATATTTGTCTTAGATCATTATCATGGTATTTATAGCATTTTTATTTTTCAATAAAATCATAAACATAATTCTTAACAATTTTATTGATAATATCATAGAAAAAATGTGTAATTTCCCTTTAATATGTTGCTTCATCATTTTAAAGTCCAAAAGGTATAAAAATATAACAAAATGTGCCCCATGGAGTAGTATATGGTATTTTTTTATTGATATATTATGCTTATTTTTATTAGGTTATAACCATAAAAATCATCCATAAATGATAATGTCTCATATCCCACTATATAATTAATAATCATGTGTATGTTAATAGATTTTTTTTTTTGGAAAGACTTATTTAAATCACAATAATCAGTGGAACATCGAATGCCACTATTAGGATTAGTAATAGGAAAAATGTTAGACACCCAATTAAAATTTGTAATGGATATTATAAATCATGTGTCTGAGAGATTTTGAATCTCATCTTTTACTAGGAAAGACACTTTGGGTTTAATTTTACAAATATTTTATTTAACATGTTTTTCATTAAGATATAATAATATATTATACATGTCCATTTATTGGTCAATCCATGCATATATGAGTAATCCCAAAAAATTAGTTACATGAAATAATGTACAACTAGTTGATATTTTTTGTCTTCATCATCTTGCATCATCGTATCAAGAAAAATAGGTTCATGGTATCTATATGTTTCATATTTATATTTTACTATTTCTTTGTTAAACAAATTTGATCATTCAACAATGGATGATGAATTAGGAATAGTACAAGTGGATCATTTTTGACATTGGATTATTAACTCTCACCAAAGTAAGACTAAGCAAATGTGTCATGAGGAAACATATTCTTATTATTTAAGCAAAGGAGATCCTCATATGCCATGAAGTAATTGAGAAAGGACTCATTATTTGAGAGCTCATCCAATGTCCAAATTTTTTTTGAAGCATTTTAAATAATAAATTTATGGTTTACCAATTGTATATCTATGGTAGAAGTAGGCATATGAATAAATTATTATTTGGCCTTTTTAAATAAGCCTCATTATGAATAGTTTATTTTTTATATATTTTTCAAAAAAACCCAAGCTTTGCCAATTTGTATTATTTGTAGGAGATATAGGTTGGGATATACTTTGTTAATTTTTTTATTGAAACTTATCATTTTTACCCATATTTGAGGAAATATAGAGAACCAAAATATGGGTTATAATATTGTAGTATAATAGTATTCTTTTGTTAGAGAATCACATAATATTTGAAGGTTTTAGTATCCATTGGACATGTGTAAATAAATAAATGGTGGTTAAATTTTGAAAATTCATGTAAATTAGATGCTACTACATACATATCATGTATATGAGGCCATCCCAAAATTATGTTATAGTTTATATCATTTAGTATCACTTTTCATAAAGTAGGTAATTTATGGGGTTCCACAGCAATCTACCCTAATACTTATAATGAAATATTATAAAATACATTGATACTCATATTGGATGGTTCCAAATATTTTGGTTCAATGCCTAGTAAGGAAATAAATTACATGTTTCAAATGTTAAGTCTCAAACCATTATCCATGAGGACTCTTTTAACTATTTTATTATACACACATACTTACATGTATATTAGTAAAAAATAATTGATGATTTTTTGAGGTATTAATTCCTAAGTTTTGAAGGATATATTATGTTCATTTGATTTTATTGAATTTATCACAAAATCCAATAATGAAGGCTCCATATTACTTTGTAGGATGGTCATAATGCACTTAAAAAAACATCCTTGTAATGGGTTGAATGATGTAGTATGTCTAGGAATGAAGTTTAAGAAATGAAATAATTGAAGGAGTTTGTATAACGGTATGAAGAACCATATTATTTCATTCATTTCCTTTGGATTTTTTGGTAATAAGTAGGAGTTCATTATAAACATTATAACAACAAGAGATATGTAGGAGTGCATTTGATATGAAGTGACCATATTTATAACCCTTTTATTAATTTCATCATGTATGAAACATAACAAGTAACAAATAATATTACTTAATATAAAATTAAATAACTAATATATGTACCCATGTTAAACATTATTTCAAAAGGAAATTTGTAAAAGCTTTCTACATAGTTTGAAAATTAGAAATCATAATGTGTGAGAAAAATGAAAAAAACCCTATAAAAACTAGGGTTTTAAATCCAATGGTTAGGTTAACCAATTGTTTAGCAATAAATTATTATGTGTAAATATATTATAGGGTCAATAATATACAAATGAATAAGCATAAGGGTGATAAATAAATCTATAGTAGGCTAACTAATTTTTAAACTCAAAAAAACAATATTCTAAATTTAAATGTTGAAATAAGAGTACTATTGCTGATTGATATTGAAAAAAATTGAAAAAAATATTATTTATTTGGTTTAATATTCATTTTTAAATCTAATATAGATCATACTAGAAGTAGAGTGGATCTAAATTATGGATCAAGTATAAATTTTTTTTAAATCTACATTATGTGGTGACAGATGCTTACATCAGACTGAGATAGTTGTATCGATGCTAGTGTCTGAGTTAGACATAGGTGTTTGGTATGGAATATTTATTAGATATAAATATGACCACATTGAACCTTATAGGTTTTCTATTACCTTTTCTCTAGTGTGTTCATATCCCATGCACAAGTTATCTCTCTTTGTCAAATGATCAAAACACTAGTTTTCCTTACCCTTAGATGAGCATGGAGAAAATGGGTTAGAGGGAAAATTATGTCAATATACCCCAAGGAACCATATGTGTTCTACCTAATACTATGAAGAGGGACTCAAACTTTTGTCATTCTCCCTTATATTCTAGTTTGTGTGTGCATAAGGATGCAATGTGTGATAATCAATTACATAGAGTGTCATATCTTGTAACTTGGAAAATAAGGATCATATAATTAAAATTAAGTAATTTAAACCTATGGATGGGATATAGCTATGACTAATATTGAAGTAATATTGAGTGAGTTCTTTTGGTAGGTTGTCTTGTGAGTTGCCAAGTATTTTCTATGTGAGGAATGAATGATGGTTGATCATGCATATATACCAATACATTTTGGAAATATATCACATTAAATAACTTAGGAAGACTAAAAGGATATGTTTCATTCAAAATTTTGATGAATTTAGAGCACTAGACACTTAGTTTAGCACATGACACAAGCATCAACATAGGCATCTAGCCATGATGCAAGTTTCTAATAAGTTATAAAATAAGTACAAGTCAAAAACTTGTATATTATTATAATAGTTAGGTTTATATAATTATGAGTATTATATAAGGCTTTGGTCATCATAATAACATATGGTAAAACTAAAATATAATCAATAAGCACTAGAGGTAGTGTATGTGATCCTTTTGGTTGTGGGAAGGTATAATAACTAAAGGGTATAGACATGAAAAGCACTTGGAAATTATATAATAATAAGGTGATATATAATTATGATTTAGTTTCTAGAAGTGAAAAAATAAGACAAATATTTGTAAACTCAAGCCTAACTTAGGGACAAACATGCTTGTGAATTTTACACTATAATAAAGGTTTAGAGAATAATTTAATGATTTTATAGACACAAAATATTACAAAAAAATAAAATCAATGAATATTAAATATAAACCAAGATTCATATTACAAATGTTTACTGATAAAAAAATTATTCCATTATCAACTATCAGACATAGATCTAGGAGACATCTTTCACATGTAGAAGGAAAATAATATTGTGATTACCATAAATTATTTAGGCATGGAAAAAAATTATATGACATTGTAACACAAAATTTATAATTAAATTAATGAATAGATAAATAAGGTAATACAACTACCATAGGTATGATCATTACAAAATTTTGAAAGAACTAAGCACACAAATACAACACACAAAATTTGTAGGCATCCATGATAAGAAATATTGACTACAAAAATATACATTAATAGTGACTATTAATGAATACTATTACCCAATGGAAACCACCTTGGGAATATCCCCATTTGAAATTTTGGTGGAAATTGGCCTTATCCCATATTTTTTTGGGAATCTGGTTATCTAGAAACTTGATCATTTTTTACAATTGCAGGTCTTCTCCCCTCTCAACCTTTAAGAGAATCATGGCCCTATTAAAGGAAAATTCGCTATCCTTTGCCTATTATTTTTATAAGCCTAGCTCCTCTCTCTTTTCCTAGATTCTTTCTTAGATAATTTTTTTCATTCAACATAGCCCCCATAAAGAGGGTGTAGACAGATCAAAATTCAAATGGTCTCACCCTCAGATTAACTAGCTTAAACTAAATTTTGATGGGGTTGCTAAGGGTAATTCATGCCCAATAGGTGTTATAGGATTAATTAGAGATTATTTTAGGAATATTATGGTGGCATACATAGGTCCCCTAAGTACCCAAATGAACAATCTTGTAGAAGCACAAACATCTCTTTAGGGAATTGATATTGCAGCTAAACCAGGTATGGAATTTTTCCAAATCAAAGGTTATTCTATGAACATCATAAATTACCTAAAGGGTCTAAATCATAAATCATGGAACATTTCCAGAATAATAAATTATGTAAAAAATATCATGTCTCATTTCAAAGGGGTGTCACTAGCATACATGTATAGGGAGGGGAACAAATGTGCTGATATGATGGAAAATATTAAGGTTCATTCGAGTTCCTTCAATAGTTGGTACACCATTAATACTCCTACTAATGTCATTCCCCTCATTTATTTGGATAAAGGACATTTCACACATTGTAATGATGACCCATTTAACGTTAAATCATATCAATCCTAAGGGAATACATGGCTATTCATGTATTGAGATCATTATCCAGACCTTTATTAATATTTCACATGATCGACTCAACTCAATGTTTCACAACATTATTTTATTTGGTCTACATTCCAACATGGATTATACTAGAAAGGGTTTGAACAAGGAAGCTTTTTATAGAAGCTTGTATAAAAATATGATGGGTGGGGATCATGACCATTTTTAACCAATTTCCTATGAGGAAAATAAGGTGGATGAGTACGTTTGGCATAAAATGGTGAAAGGTGGCTTGTCTAATTTCATGGAGCATCTAGTCAGCCATGACATGATATTGTCAAAGGACTTTACTTGAGGAAGAAATATTGGGAGGTTTCTTTACATGGACTGAGGATCCTCATATATGAATAATTAATTAGGGATATTACTAGAATGGATTGGTTTTGGATCAAATCATTCAAGGATAAGAAAAGGAAGGATGAGATCATAAATATATTTTTCAATAAGGAAAAAATGAATCCTGAGACTTTGTCCCAAAAAGGGTTCACAAGGATAGATCTACTGAGGAAATGGCCCATGGTTTGTCTATAAATTATGTGGTATATTACATTAGAGGGTAAGTGAAATGTGATATTCTCCCATCATTTCTTGTTACTTAATCATTTCAAAGAGCATAGCATCTTCCTTCCATTATTTTTTCTAAAATTGTTAGAAGATATTGTAATGAACTTTAAGGGAAATCCATCAGTGGACATCATTCATCAGGGCCTTATTCTCTTATTGGTTAAGAAAGGGGAGTTGATATGGTATAAAAGAGTCTTGGAGGCCATCTGTATTCTAAGTGAACATGAAGAATTATATAAGGATGAGGACTTCTCTATTGAGTCTGACGAGAAAAAAATGCTACAAATAAGCTTGAGGGGGCTAAAGGTGAGTCTTCCTAGGGGTAATCCAAACATCAAGGCATTAATAAGGGAATTTTGGTTTATGTGTCCCCAAATTTGAGTAGGGGTTGAGGGACCTTGAATCCCAAGATCAAGGAGGGCATTAAGCACACCATAGCCATATATCTTAGTGTAGAAGCTACTTTGTAATGATATTATGGATTAATTCAATAACCTTGAATGGATTTTGGGTCTCAGGTTGGTGGACATGTAGGCTAGCAAATAATAGGTGGGTACTAAGGATTTCACCCCATAGGACAATATTCAAGGTTACATGGTGTAAGAAATTATGGAGATTAAGTAGGAGATGGAAGAAATGAAGCTAACCAACCTAAAGCATAAGAGAAAGGGAGAGGACAAAGAATAGTTCCTGGTAAATCATACCAAAGGAAAATAAAACATCAAAGGTGATAGTCCAATAGCCAATAAATTATTCATTTATTTAGAGTCTGAATAGTTGGTCTCTTTTTAGTTTATTTTTATTCTCCTAGGTCAATTGGCTAAATTTTAGTGTCTTTTTGGTTTAAGGGTGCTTGTAGTCATGCCTTTTTTTTCTTCTCTAGGTTTTGTTGCTTTATCATGCCTATCCTTTGGCTTTTAGTATGGGAGTGGGACTCTATAACCCAGCTTTAACCAATATAATAAAAATTATATATTAAGATTGATGAAACAAAATATCCAACCATATGGATTATTTAATTCTTATGGCACATGACATGACATACATGAATTGTAACACAATGTATATTTTCAAGGATAAATTGGACATATTACTCTACCAATTTATTTGGGCCAAAGGTCATTGATAAATGCATTTGGGTGATTCACTCCACCAACTGCTTAAGGTTTACATTGGGACAATAATGGTTAGAATAAACATAGGCTTTATTGGATAAACCAAACTAGTACATAACCTTATTATATGAAGGAAATACAATCATAATTCTACATAATGATAATAATGAGAATAAAAAAGAAAAATATTTAATGATAATAGAACATACAACACATACATGATCATATACAATGAAATACAATGCAATGTGTGTGAAGAACATTCATAAAAGGGTATATGAAGAGGAAAATGTAGGTGTCATAGACACATATGGTTACTATGATGACATATCTATATTAATTATAAGTATTATTTTTTCAAATATTTCAAACATTATAAAAAACTCAAATATTCTTGAAATAGAAAATCTGACCTATGAATGACATGTTTAGTAGTTTAAATTTCATTTACATTATTTTTCTTGTATTAGGTATATTAAAATATTCATTTTTCATATGCACATGAATTGCAAGGTATATGTTAGTATGTAATACATGATCCACAAACTAGGTGGATATTCCATTATAATATTCAACAACACAAATTTCTTACAAGTATTATCCACAAGTTCTAAATGTTGTTCAAGATTTATTCCAAATCTTATGGCTATGATATATATCAATAAAAATATTATTCACTCCTTAACCATGCAATTAACACATGTCATATACATTGCATAAAACCATTCAAATCCTAGACATGATACTACTCCATACATGATCATAATTCATTTTACTTTTATAGAAGTTAAATCCTGATGTGAAGTTATTTAACCTTTATGAGCAAATAATATTCTTGGGTTAGTTTATTATTGATGTCTATTAAGTGTTTTATATGTTAGACTAGTTTCAAGATATTTAAAACATGAAATTAAGTTAATAAAACACAACATGAAAGAGATATACATAGGACATACCCTAGATAAAGTCAATGGGATAAAGCTCTAACATGAGCAAAGGCATGATTCCTCATCTCTACTATTTTAGAAACTTTGCAAAAAAATCATTCTTGGGACTACAAGGACACCAAATATTCAAATAATCATATACTCATAACAATATATGCTTCTTCAATGCATGATTTTCTTATCTAGTAAGAGAGACTATTAAACTTATCCATCTTAGATGTGTTGTCCTCAACTCAACAATATTATACACTATACTCCTTGTTTGCACTTCACTATGCTCTGATTAATTAATCATGATTACTCTAATATGAACTACACATTTTTAATAAAATATCTTAAATACACTCACCACTAATTTAATCAACTTAAAAACTCAATGAATGCATAAATGAATGAGTCATATAAACCCTATAGGTTTGTATATACACAATAACATCCAATAGGTTCAATTAATAATTACAAGATGTAGAAATTCAATCCCAAACACTTCTAAATACTTCAAAATCATTATGTTTTACATTAAATCAACATCAATGCTTTATGAAGGGTGAAACCATTGGCGTGGTTTCAGAACCTCCACTTAACTTTTAAAAACCTCTACGTTAGTTTCATAATTTCCACTTAACTTTGAAAAAAAATTGAGGTAATTGTTAGACAACCACTTAACATTAAAAAATCACATGACTAGCCACAAAACAACCACTTTCTTAAGTAGTTAAGTTTATAACCATGAAAGGTCCTCTAAATTATAAATATCACAATGTTTGCATATGAACTTGAAATCACATTACATTTTTTAAAACTTTCATAATTTTTTGAGACAAACCAAAGTATCTAATCTAAAGTAATTTTTATGCCAAAAATATGATGCTAAATCCCTTATAATAAAAACTAGTTCTTTTTTAAGAATTGGTGTGTTACAAACACCCATATTTGATAATATATAGTCTTGTCAATTGAATTGGATGATCTTATTGATCTAAAGTTATGATAATATGCCCAAAATTGGAAGATTTTTTGTCCCACAAAATCTATTGGCTCAAAATATAAGGATGCACCTTCTATATTATCAAATGGGATATAAATTTTATAATCCTCTTGGATTTTAAATTATTACTCTCTTTTAAATAATGGATTCCTAATTGTGAAACTTGTAAACCCAAGTTTTTCTTTGATAATTAACCTTCTTTCCCTCTTTAGTGCCTCAAATTTCCTCTTGGGTATTTCTCTTACAATTTTTTTTATTTTTTTAACCAACCTTATAAAGACTAATCTATTACCATGTTTGCCTCATGTAAATGGTGATGGGTGATCCTATAGGGGCTTATCCCTCTTTATTTAATCTTAATAATAAGTTGGCCTCTTATTTTACCACATTTTTAAATATAAGTTCTTAATATAATTACCTCTTGCTTTTCTATTCCTCTTCTTCCCTACAATTCTGATTGAAATTATTTTGGTGAAGTCATGAATGAAGATCCCAAATTTTATCATGCCAATTCCTACTCATGTTGTAATGAGTGAAATTATTATTTCTAATTTTCGTGGACAACATGCCCTTTTTTCCCTTATACACATTTTGATTTAGATAGTGGTATTAAAAAATATACACCCTTCCTTTTGAAGGTAACATGCTTGTTTTTGATGGGTTTATTATACCAACACATGACCACATGATGGTTATTCATTCAAAAAAAATAACATGGATATGTATACCACCACATTTGGGTTTCATGACCTATCTTATCACATTTGAAAAAAGTAATGGGATATTTGTAATGTATATACCTTATTCATATGCCCTTTGTACAAGCATAATTATGTGGTAATGTTTAAATCCTTTTGAATATTCACCTATATTTGGATATAAATTTAATTATTATTTGATGATTTTTACATTATTAAAATTTTATCTCCTTCTTAATTCTATCTTCCATTCACTCAAATGGTCATGGAGTGAAAATGTGTTATCTCCTTATTCATGGAGGTATTATCCTATTATTATATACTCTTATTTGTCCCATTGACATGGCACAATTTTACCTTCATATTCATTATATACCTACCCCTTCTATTGAGAAAAAAATAAATCATTAGACTTGATAAAGTGAATGATTCCATTACCTTGCATTGGTTATTTTCATAGAGATAGTGGCTTGGGTTATTTCCCTTTGTAGTTTTTACTTACTTCATATATCTTGTATCATTATCCAACTCTTTATTTATGACTTACACATCCCATTTTTTATAATTACTATTTTCATTAACATTTATTTAATTATTCATTCCTTGGCCATTGATTTCAAGGCCATTTTCATCATAACCCATCATAGTTAGCAACTTAGAGACAAATTTCTTATTATGATTATCAATTTTAATAATGAAAACATATACATACATACATTCATGCATGCATACATACATACATTCATGTATGCATACATACATATATTTGTGTGTGTGTGTGTGTGTGTGTGTGTGTGTGTGTGTGTGTGTGTGTGTGTGTGTGTGTGTGTGTGTGTGTGTGTGTGTGTGTGTGTGTGTGTGTGTGTGTGTGTGTGTGTGTGTGTGTGTGTGTGTGTGTGTGTGTGTGTGTGTGTGTGTGTGTGTGTGTGTGTGTGTGTGTGTGTGTGTGTGTGTGTGTGTGTGTGTGTGTGTGTGTGTGTGTGTGTGTGTGTGTGTGTGTGTGTGTGTGTGTGTGTGAGTGAGTGTATTTATGGGAAGAAAAATAATGTGGTGGAGTAATTAATTTCACATGTCAGTGATTTTTTTAACATATTTGGTAGAGGATAGTCTCTTTTAAATGGTATAATATTCTCTCTCCTTCACCATCATCTTCTAATTTTTATAACATCTCCTCCTTTGTTTTCAACTCATTTTGAAAGTCTTAAATGATACCCATGAGAAATTTTCCATGGATCATCAATTTATCTTTTAGGTATTGATTCTCATCTTCCAAGTATATTTGCATCTTTCTTGATTTCAATATTTCCTTTTAATATTTTTGTTTTATATGTTTAATATCTTCAACCCTTTATCTCTTCAAATATTCACACATGGTTGAACATTGAAAACTAATAAACCTAAACTTAAATTTCAATATGAAACATGGAAGAAAATATAACACAATGTGGAAATATGTTATTAAATCATTTCAAAGAAGAGAAGAAATCTACTATGATACCAATATGATCTAAAAATTATGTGTGTATAACACACTAAACTCCACCAACATTAATCCCTTAAAATGTGTGTCATCCCCAACTTCTATACCATATAACAACACAATCTTTTTATTCAATATGTATCCAATTCTTATGAATATCATCTATAACATAAAAAATAATATGAAACCCTTATCCATGCAATCCACATATTCTATATACATTACATACTACCTCTCACATCCTATACATGACATTACTCCATACATGACTGAAATTTAATGCATTTATCTAGAATTTTAAAAATGATGTGAAGTTATTTAACCTTTATGAATAATTACTATGCCTAGGTTAACAAATTATTGAGATATCTTAAGTGTTTAATGTCTTATAATAAATTAAAGGTATTGAAAACATGTATGTAATTAAAAAATATAAATACATTAAAGAGGCATACATAAGACATACCCTATAGAAACTTAATGTGAGAAAACTGCAGTAAGAGTGAACCCATTCTTCCTCATCTATGCTACTTTATGTAGTTTACAAGATTTTCACTATTTGGCTTACAAGGAAAATAAATACTTAATGGATAATATACTTGTATTGATATTTACACTCTTAAATGAATGTATTACTTCTTTAGATATAAATTCTACTTAAATAAACCATCTGAACATTCTAGTTCTCAACTCAAAGGTTATTTACACTTAAATGCCTTATTAGAACTTAACAGAGCTCCCATTCACTCATTGGGATTCCTCTGATATGAACTACATATCTCTTATCAAATATCTTGAATACACTTAAAAGTAAGTGAGTCCACTTTGATACTCAATAAATGCATCAATGAATGAATGAAGTATGTTCATATATACACAATAGAATTCATCGGGCTCAAACAAAAAAACCAAGAGTTAGAAAATAAATCCTAAACACTTCTTTGTCCTTTATATTTTTCGTGTTACACATGAAAAATTCCATTGATTTATATATTTTAAAACACTTGTGAGTTTGTATAAATACCATGAAACATAAAAAATTTCCCAACAATTACCACCACTTAATGTTTAGAAGCCACTAAGAAAATTATGAAACTATGACCTAATTAAATCAGTAGTTTCAAAAACATAAAAAAATTGCTAACTTTCATAGGCCATAAAATTTTCATATGAATTCTAAATCACATGTTATTTTTTAACTTTCATAGTTTTTTTATAATAACAAAAATATGTACTATGTTTTAATGCAACCATATTCTATGTAATACTTTACAATAAAAAATATATAGTTTCTATAACTAGGAAGTTGTGGAACCATAAATTAATGTTTCAAAACTACCAATAAAATTATGAAACTTAAACTTACTTAAATTAATAGTTTTTAAACCATGAAAAGTCCTCTAACTTCCAAAGGCCATAAACTTTACATACGAACTTGAAATCACATGTTTATTTTGAACTTGCATAATTTTTCGAGAGGAAAAAAAATATATACTCTATTTTAATGAAACCATATTATATTTAATCCCCTATATTAAAAACTATTTTTTTTTAAATATTTGGTGTGTTGTGAATACCCTTATTTGATAGTTTATAGTCTTACTGACTAAATTGGATTATCTTATTGATCCAAATTTATGATCAATACATGTTCCACATGATACATGGATCTATATATTTAATATATTCATGGCGCCATTATATAGTTTGGATAATATCATTGTATATTTTACAATATTACAGGTTATAATTTTATATGACCTTTTTATTTATCATGTTTACCTACATTGATTGTGTATACATGCCTTGGTCTTGATTATATTCATTAAAATTATGCATTTTATGTATATGGTACTTTTATGTGAAATTTAGACAAATTGATTGTTTAATATTAAATAAAATTATGTATTTTGGTAAGATTACACAACCATACAAAAACAAGATAAATAATTAAATCAAAAAATAAAGCATAGCTAAAAACTAGACATTGACTAGAATGTAATAAGAAAATTACTAGAGTTTAGCATATCTTCATCTAAAAAACTAAAAATTTAAATAATTTTAACTAATAAAATTAAATAGAACTAATATAAGAAACTAGTTATTTTTAAGAGTCATACATATATTTGGTATTTTTGGGCTCTTCTTATAGGTTTTGGTCTTGGCCATGGTGTTATTCCCATATTTTATGTTATTCCATTTTTAAACAATAATATTATTGTTATCCCTTATCCTTTTGCATGAACCTTCACCACCAACATCCTCTTCCCTCTTCCTTTCCTTCTTCTATTCATCTATGTTTCTAACTTGTTTCTTATATTTCCCTTATTTTTCATTTTTTATCCATTTCCATGTCCCTCTTCTCATTTTTTATTTCTTATTTATCTTTCTTGGTTATCTCTTCAAGAAAAAGATTTAGTATACTCATGAGATTCCTCTCGTATCCCATTTTTTACCTTATCTATAAAATTGAATCTCATGTAGATCTTACCTAATGCTCATGGTTCCCACTCTAAGGAATTTTAACAAACCAAAATTCTCATTTATATTATCCTCGATATTATTTATTTTAATAATAAAAGTATTGTTAGATATATAATTATGGGTCTCCCTTTATTTATGATTAAAGTATTCCTTACCTTTAATGGTATTGTTGGCTGTAGGGGTACTTATTCATCCTTCATGATCCTAGACTCATCATTTCTTGTCCCCCTCTTAAGATTCATAGTTTTGAACATATCATCCTTAACTTTCAAGAGGGTCACCACTTTTAGGTCCTTATACTCATAGTTCCTAGCCTCATCCACTTCCTTGGATTTAACCTTTTTATTAATTTTAGATGTGTTTCCTTTAATATACCAATATTTTTGGATGCTTGGGCTAGATCTATAGATTGTGAGTCTAGATTCCTGGGTTCTTCTTCGATATTGTATGTAGAGATATAATCCCTTTGTACCTTAGGGATATAGGCCATAATTAATTTATCAATATTGGGTTGTCCTAAGGATAAAATTGATGTATTTATAAAGAATAAAATTAGAATTATTCATTTTGTATGTAGTAACAAAGCTTTCCAAGGATATAAGTAAGTAATAGGGGAAAATATCTAATATATAGTGATTGAAATGGTTTAATAGAATAAAGTGGTGTGATTAAAATAATATTTACTTAGATAATTCATGATTTTAAGGTGTACCTATGGGAATGGGTAGGGTAAGTCCATATGAATAAATACCTTTTTGGTTTTTTGGAGATTCTCATTAGATTTTAAGAAGAGTTAATGAGCTCACTATTTATGATATTCTCATTGAAAGATTTAGTCCCCTTGTAAGAGAAAATTATCACTCTGGAATTATTTCCTTATTAATGGATGTAGCAATTACCTTCATCCTGAAAACCCTATCATCTCATGCCATGATGAAATCTTTGGAAAGCCTAATGTTAAATCCCATTATCCACTCCAAATATAGTGTCAAATATACTCTTTTAAAAATTCTCCAAATTGATGCATTATCCACTCCAAAGACGGTGTCACATTCTACATTTTTGAAAAAACCTTTTTAGAATTTATTGAGCCTATAGTCCTACTAAACTTGTTAGCCTGGTGTCACATCCAAAGAACCACTTGAATTGTTGAGCAATAAAAATGAAAATATAAAACTTCAAGGATTGTATTTAATCTTCCTTAATTTTTAAATTAATGTCCCATGTCACATTATAATAGAAATTTTCATCATTTCTCATGGTGCATAAATTTAATATATTAACCATAGTGTTTCCCTTCATAATTTTGGAAGAAAATATCCTTTAATTATAATTCAATTTCCTTATAAATTATTTTTATGATGGCCAAAGGCAAGTCCTCTAATTTCATTTATATTTTTATGTTTGGACCATCTACCCAATGTTTATCCATGAATTTTTCATTCTTATTTCCTTCCCTATAAACATTCTTGATGTTAGCATCTAAAAACTTAGAAATGAGTTTATTTTCATTCTTAATATAATTTAGGACCATCCAACATGTCTTAGACCTTTCATTTAGGTAGTTGATGATGTTCAAAGAGTCACCCTAAAAAATAAGATAATTTATCTTTATTTCCTTAGCCACTTGGACACCCCATAATGATGCCCTAACTTCTATGTCATGATAATTTCTTTTACCCTGAGCTTTGCATCCACTACGAAAAAAAAACCTTTTTTGTCTCTACTGATACCACCCCCTCCCTCTCTCCCTAGTTTACCTTTGTCCACATCATCAAAGTTTAATTTATATAGATTGATGATGTATACTATTTTTTTCTTGTTTTATGCTTCATTCATTATGTTTTCATTTTATATAGGATAAAAATTTAGTATGATTTATTTGACTCTTAACTTAGTATACAACATTGTTTGATTTATTTTGTCATTGTAATCCTCTTCCTTTGGCCCTTTTCTTCACTTATTGATTTATATTGATTTATTTTTATTTATATGACTCTTTCTTTAGGCCATTCATTTTTTCTAAATCTATTGTTCATTAATATTTTCATTCTATGAATTCTCTTTAAGACTCTTATCTTATTGTACATTTTATTTTCCATTCAGTGTGACTTTTTATTATATGTAATTTGATTGTCCATTATGTATGGATGTTTCCTTGCATGAAATTTCATGTGTATCTTTCATCATGTGCCATTTAGTGTTACTACATGTGAATCATGGCCATGACATTGTGCTCTTATGAATAAATAAATCTAGGATTGCTTATAGAGTTTCTAGTGCCATGATCTATAACATGCACCCTCCTACTTGTGTGTGGTGTCATGATCCATATTGTTCATCTCTTATGAGCGTCATTATTAATTGGTTATATCAACAATGTTTACAATTTCATGTCTAGTCTATATATCTATATTGTCATGATAACTATATGCCTTACATTACATGCTTCATGTATGCTTTGATAATACATTCATACTATTATGAAATATTATCCAAATGTTACCATATACTTCTAAATTATTGTATATTTTTACGTAATATGATGCATTTAACTCTTTTATTTTGAGATTAGTAATTTATAGGATACATTCCCCATCTAAAAAGGGGGGAATATTAGTGTTATTATCATATAGATTCAATTATCTATTTGTATAAAAATTAAGATTTTGGGATACATTACATAATCTTAAAGAGTAAAAATTGGTTGAGATTACCATTGTGGTTTAGATTATAGAAATTTTTTTGCAGGCATATGCATAAATTTTATAGCAATGTGACTTACAAGTTTTCAGATGTTGATAGATTGGAATAGTTTTCATAGACATATGAAATGTATATGCATAAATTTTATAGGAATATGAGTTAAAATTTAAATAAAAAATTGGGTTTTGTGTGTGTGTGTGTGTGTGTGTGTGTGTGTGTGTGTGGGTGGGTGTGTGTGTGTGTGTGTGTGTAACACTCTATATCATGTTGGTACCAATTGGATTATATTATAGGTCATGCAAATTATTCATGCCTAAACTATTACATTTTTATATTTACAAGCATGGAATTGATGTGACATTGATGCTACAGATAAGTGAACATTTGAATCTATAATTCCATATATAGTTATTGATTCATCGTAAATGATCCTATTATAGTCTCCCCTTTAATTTTTAAGGTTAATTATAAAATGAATGAGTATTTTAGTTTATATCTATTAACCATTAAAGGCATGACATTATTCCCAAGCACTAGGGCATTTAATTTCAAAACCCATGGCCATTTCCTTATTACATTTATCCATTGGGGAATTATCACACCCAATCTTAAATTATTTAATATGAATCTTGATTCTCTAATTATTCAATAGGAATCATATATATCCAATGCTTTATAAGAAATAATCATCTCCAAATGTGTCAAAAGGCAACACAATTCACCCACTTATAAGGGTATTCATACTTCTCTTTAAGTATCCTGAATTTCATTTTCATTCCAAATTTAAATTCACATACTGATATTGAATTATACATATCCATTTTGGGTTTCCATGGAACAAAATAAACACTTGGATCCTTCTCCTAATGATAAAATGTGTTTATACACTCATGGACATTTGTTTACCCTTATACTCTAGCATTTCATTTCATTTCATTAGTATAATAAAATGGGGACATTTTTAGACTCTAAAATATGGTATTTGACAATTGGAAATTGTAATTAGACTTATTTATATTATACTTCACTTTTTTATACACAAATGGTTCTTACATACCCATATCTTCTATGCATATGTTGTTTATGAGTTGAATATTTTTGACTTACTAAAAATCATATACAAAAATCCCAAAGTTTATTCCTAACCTAATCAATATCATACTTAGACTGTATCTAGATCATCAACTCAATATTCCTACCTTTTAGATGATTTTATCAGATTCAAACACTTCCATATTTGTAAAATTGTCTAATTATTTTAGAATTGTCTTTACACTAAGAAAATATGATATTTAAAATTTAAATTATCTTCATGGGAAAGCCTATAAATTTTACACTTAGGTGGAATGAGAAATTACCCATAGAACCATATATAAATATGTAATATTTTTATAACTTAGACCTTGGTTATTCCTCTTAGTTATACACATGCTTTTCTTCCACAAGCCTCACATCTTCTCTATCTTGTGCCCCTTGGCCTATCTCTTAGTATGACTAGTCTTATATTGATGAAAAAGGCATCCTTTATTTCCCATAATTCTTAAAATTTACCATTCCTACACCTCTACAGGTTCTAATCTTGTACCTATTTTGCTACTCCTTGGATATTAACATCCAAGATAGATAGTAGAGTTGATGTTATTATCTTACTCTGATGCAAGTGTCTAGTGCCACAAAGTCATCCAATCTATAAATGAAACATATTAAAATGGTTGGCCTAAGTGATTTAATGTGATTTATCTCTTAATAAGATTGGTATACATATAATATCAACCCTCATTAATTCTTCACCTAGAAATTAGACCAAAGAAACCAATGTAGTTAGTAAATCTATCAAGCATTCAATTGATCATAAACTTACATATTTACATACAATTCATATTCAAAACACATATACATATCTAAATTTCTAAAAAAATAGTCATAAGATCTTATTTTCCAAGGTAGAGGATAGATCACTATTGTACTTGCTTTGCACACTTTTTATGACTCACACACAAGCCAACATGTAGGGGAGAAATACATGAGCCACATCCCTCTTATGAATTATTGGATATTTATGTAGTTACATTTCATATTGGGGTCATTCTAGGTCAGCTCAATGTCATGTGCCCACTAACCCATTTCCCTCAAGGTCACATTAAAGATGGGAAGATAGGGTTTTTTTAATTCACAAGGATTCATAGTCCCTAACCTAAATCTAAATGCACTAGAGGGAAGGTAAATCCAAACTTATAATCATACAATTGGTCACATCTTATTTCATTTGATATTTTATGTAAGACACTAGTGTTGAGCCTAGATAATAACATCGAGGCAACCATCCTAGGCTAACACAATTATATAGAGAGATAAAATAACCAAGTCTAGACTTTGAAAACTATTCTAAGCCTATCCTCCCACATAATTTTATCCTATTCTAGATCTAAATCTAAATTAGTACGAAATCTAGAAAAGTACCTTATTCTTTATCATTTCTGTTTATATCATACTTATACTTCCCATTTAAAGAATATCTTAGTTTAATAAATTTAGTATATTATACATCTAAGTTTAATATTTAATTGGATTGTTGTGGATCTAATATTCACCTTTGTTCCCTATTATTTACATATCCTTTAAACTACCTGGAAAAGATGATCCTAATAAAATTTAGGGTTAAACATTTATTTAACCTAATCTTTGAACATCAAACCCTAAGTCAATTAGGGTTTTCTAATTTATTTTCATATTTTTGATCCATGATTGTCATATAATATGTGCACCATGGATGCATCTATCACCCATTTTGTGTTTAAATTTGTGATAGTTGTAATGATTTGCTATATTAATTATCTTATAAAAACTATTAAGCAAATTCAGAGACATAATGAGAGAGTGTTGGAATGGAGACAAAATTTGATATATCTTCATAATTCCTATTACAATGCTATAGATCTAGTATCTAGATGCCAACATGCATACTCTAAACCATTTATTCTACACAAAACATATATTAATGATAATGAACCAATGAAACTATCAATGAATATGCCTTAAGATATAAGACAATGCTATCCAAAATGACCAATCTTATGCTAGACAAAGAGTTTCAAGACATATTAAAGAAAATTTTTCTTGATCCTTTAAATTAGTCCAGTATTTTCAATAAGTTTCAATATTTTAATGACTTATTACATGTTTTATGGGACTATGAAATGAATATTATATCATTGAATAATATCAAGTATGTATAAAAAACACCAGTTGAATCTACATCTAGTAAAAAATTTATAATTAAACAAAGTTATAAGTTAAAACCTCCTGATCCTAAACATGAAATAACCACCATGGTTAACACAGTTACACAATAAGCTAATTAGATTATTTTATCTAATGTATTGAGGAGATATTTTGTATATTTACCTGAGCCTCCTAATTCATTACTCTTATGATTGCTATATTGTCATATTATATGTCTCCATCCTCCTATAGAGATTGATATAAATAGTCATATACCAAAAGGATATGATGAAAATTCTCATTGTAACTATCACCAAGGCCATAGGCATTATATAGATAAATTTTTTACCTTAAAGCATTAGATTTAGGACCTCATCGATGACCAACATATTACATTTGACAATCCTCCAGAGAAATTAGGTTCATAACCTAGTGATCACCATAAGAAGAAGATATTTAACAATACTTTTAAGACCATTCTAAGAACTAACCATAATTTCAAATGGAATATAATTCACATCCTCTTCCATAATATTATGAACACCCATTATGTGGGTTTATTGGTACTTAAACATGACATATACTTCCTATAGTTCAAAAACCTACCATTTAATTTGATGACAATAAAATTATGGATTATGAATCTAATCTTCATTATGAATTAATTTGAGAATATTGTGATAGACACCCTATATTAAATGTTATTATTAATAATGGTGCAAGAGAAAAATATTGCACTATGACATTCCTTACACATTTGAGTTATACTCAACATGATTTATATACCTTTACCAAATCAGTGAGAGCATTGGATGGGACTTCTTAGAAGGTTCTTGGTGAGATTGGTCCAACTTTATATGGAAATCCTTCACATTTGGTTAATAATTTCTAATTTATACATTATATGGGGGTATTTTACATGTTATAGGTATGACCTTATACACATACTCTTTGAGCATTATCTTATATAGTACATGCGCTTGTTAAATACATTCATGTCAATCAGGTAGTTATAGATTTTTATTTTCCATATGAGCATCCCATTCAATAAGATATATATATATATATATATATATATAATGAATAAATTAGTTATAAATTATGTTAAGTATAATCCACTATAAAATGATAAGCAACAACTTATCCCCTTTACTAGGTGGTCAACACTTGAGAGACTTTACATCAAAGACTGACTATGGGTTCCATAGAGTCCTCATTTTATATGCACCATATTTAGATATATAGATCACATAAACATGTTCCTAATATTTATATTACAAAGATAACACAAAGTATAAATAAATGAATTATAATAACCCCTATTCCTTATATTGGTACTTCACATTCTTGTAGTCCTCTCTCTCTCTCTCTCTCTCTCTCTCTCTCTCTCTCTCTCTCTCTCTCTCTCTCTCTCTCTCTCTCTCTTTGTGTGTGTGTGTGTGTGTTTGTGTGTGTGTGTGTGTGTTTGTGGCTATATATATAACAAACATCACATATCCTAAATTAACATATATTTCATCTATACATACTACTTGATAGTACCAACATTTTATTGCACCAGTGTATGAGTACAAATATACCTAAGATAATCCTTTGGATGAGATCATAAGATTATATTTTCTCTTCCAAACATACCAAAAAAAATTAAAAACATTAAAAAATACAAAAACCATTTATCGACACCTACATGTTTTATTGGCTCCTTGGGATCTATGTGTTAGTTCCATGTTAAGGACTATATAATTTAATCCTACATATACTTATGTATGCATATACATATGCATGATTTTATAATCGAATATATTCATACATAGGTTATAGGGTTTGATTATCACTCTACATTATCATGTTTGATCTTTCATATGTACTTACACATGCCTTACCCCTGATTATATCTTATACATGGTATTTGATAGGTTATGAACTTGACATTTTTTTTCTAACACATTTTATTCATGTGATACTATGATATTTTTATGCTACTAGATTATACTTTTCTTTTATACAGTTCTTTTAGTGTTTTGCCTTGTTATTATCTTTCTTGTTCAAGCATTTCAATATGCTCATTTCTATGTATCCCTTGTGTCTATGTTTACCTTATTAGACATTTAAATATGTCATTACTTGTTGTATGGACATTTAAATATGTCATTCCATGATTTTTGGACGTTTGACTAAGTCATGTCCATTTAATTTTGTGGCATTTGAATACACCCCTTGTTTGTGGTCTCCTAAGAGTTTTGTTTCTTTAATTTATTTTGATTTCACTTGTGTGTGTGCTTATTTTCTTGTTGGGATTGTAATAGTACTATATATATGTTACTATGATATTTATCATGAATTTTAGGCCTACATGTGATCACATTGGTTTTATGTGCTTTAATGATACATTTAGCTAGACATGTTCCTTATATATGCTACATGGTTACATTCATAGATTTTATAGTTGTCTTACCCTTTAGAGGTGATTTAACTACCAATTCCCATATTTTCCTCACCTCAAAATGGGTAAAAATTATTTAGGGCATGATTGGGAATCATGTTCTCCACACTTGGTATAGTTCTCAGATTCAATGGAGGCATGATTAGAAGCATATTCTCCACACTCGTTCAATATATGGAACTTATAAAAATTCACAAATTCAATCGGTTAATGCTTTGGGAGATTATGTTTATACCTATTTAGTATTCAGCATATCCAATTTATAGTGGGGGAATGTTTTTGAAACATGTATGCCATATTGGTACTTATATCAGGTTTTTAGATTTCTCCATATATAGTGGGGCCATGATTTAGAAGCATGTCCTCCACACTTACACATTTAGCCAAATTGGTGAAAGCACACAATTATATGATTCAAATTCATAGTTTTTGTAGAATTCTATACATTAAACCATTATTATACATATTTTTATCATGAGACATATCTAAGATGCATATGTTATGCAACATGTGCCTAATATTTACAAATTCAAATCATTTTTAGATTCTAAAACCATTGAATGTACTAATACCACATGACCTTTTATGAACTTTATCAAACTAATCTAATATAGTAATTATTTTAACTTTTTTTATGGGTTGAGGTGAGTAAATAACTTAATATTTACAAGTTTTAAGGTTGTATTTTATTATATCAACCTACCCCAATGGTTAAAAGTATCATTGGGTGTCATAGTTTAGCGAATCGTAACTATCATGTATAACTCACTTTTGCTCCAAATTTGAGGCATGTTCTTTCAAAACTCTCTATATCTCATTAGATATATGCACTTTAAATATTTATCTATATTTACCCTATTCATAATTTAAGAACATTATAATGATACATATTTTACAAAACAACTAACCAATAGGAAAGGTGGTTATATTGACACACATGTGTACTCTTAAACGTTGTTATTTTAATTTCAACATATTTAAAGTAATTTTAACCCAAGTATATGCAAGGATTTAACATTATTTGAATGTTATTCATAAAAACAAATAATAAAATTTAACTCAAGAAAATATAAGGTGTGCACACACAATTAGGTAATTATTCCTTTCTTTTAAACTAGAAATTTCTTTACTAGATTAAAGGGGAGAAAATGTAGATGATATTTTGGGATTATGTATCACCTCAATATTTTACACTTAGAAAAATTATACCTTGCTTTTTCCTCTTAGTTATACACATGCCTTACTTCCATAAGCTACACATATTCTCTATCTTATGCCTCTTAGCCTATCTCTTAGTCTAAACAGTCTTATAATGATGAAAAGACATCATATATTTCCCAAAATACTTAAAATGCACTTATCCTACACCACTAAAAATTATGATCCTATACCTATTTTTATAATCCTTAAACATTAATGTCTAAGATAAACAATAGTCTATACATTATTATCTTGCCCCGAAGTAAGTGTCAAGTGCCCTAAATCCATTGAATTTGTAAATGAAACATATTCCAATGGTCAACCTAAGTGATTTAATTTGAGTTATCTCATGATAGGATTGATATAAATACAATATAAACCATCATTAATTCCTCACCTAGCAATCAAACTAAAGAGACCAAGACACTTATTAAAATCACTCTATAAAGCATTCAATTGATCAAAAGTTTCTTTATTTATATACCAATCATAGTTAAAACACATATATAGCTCTAAAGTACTAAAGGAGAATTCATAAGGTCTTATTTTCTAGGTTACAAGATATGTCAGTATTGACCACTTTTGACCCACATACCAAGCTCATACCTAGATGGATTAGGTTATTATTAAATGAGTAGATGAACAAAGTTATAGATGGAATGAGTGGGCCAAAGAGATCATGTGGCTTAAAAAGATTTTGAAATGCTTTAAGATCACTTAAAATGTAGCTTGTTAGTTTCTAAGGGTCAAGTCTATAAGGAAAAGAGAGGGATCCCAAATAGTTCATAATGGTGATAATTTCATTTAGGAGCATGATCTAGTTTTGAACAAGCCTTAGGGGTCCATTATAGCCTTTAAAATTCGTGTAAAATATCAAGCACATGTTTGAATGCACTAGGATACCATAAGGATGTCATCTAGAAAAGGAACAAACAAGTTCACTTATTTATTTTATAAGTTCATTCAAAAATCATCATGAGCCAAAATCTTATAGGACCATGTAGTTATTCATGCTAGGAACATTCTCTACAAGTTTCATATCCATGAAAGTTTTCAATCTCAAGATCTAAGTGTTCAAAGATAGACCTACAACATATGATGTTCACATAAGTGTCAAGTTTGAACTTTAAAAAATGATCATTCGGATTTACAAATTTCTTAAAAGGTTTAAAGTTGAGAAAGATATAATAGTCTTCTTGAGTTCAAGTTCTAATAAGAAAGATATAATTGTTCATAGTTGGGTCAAATGAGTTAAAATGTCCCTAGGTTAAATCCGTTTAAAGAGCTACAAGTTGGCCAAGATCTGATGTTATGGATCAACCCAACAATGATCCAATGGTGCATAATCAATGACAAAAAAGTGGGCCCAATGAGATATATGGATATAATTCAATCATACATATAAATCAAATGGTGTGAGATAATTCAAAATTTCAAGGAACTGAAGTGATCACCACTTGGCATAAGCATAGAAACTAACAGACTAACAATAGGACTCTAGGATCAACATGTGATTGACAAGTGGCATGAACACATTCAAGATGGTAGAAGAATAATGGAACATGTTCATTTGTGCCAAGAAGATTCAATGTCGTGAGAGAAGATAAGAAGTTAACAAGGATATATGGGACCAATGAGAGTAAAGATAGGTTGGATCATTTTAATTGGCCCAAGCAATGTTTGACAAATAATGTTTTAGCCAGAGACCAATTTTTGACCAAGGCAAATAAGTCTTATAGGTTCATAATTATACCATTAAATCTTGATTTAATTCAATGAAAAGAACATAGTGATGTATTCAAGTATAAATAACATAAAATGGAAACCATTAAAACTAAATAAAGACCTTTGTTTTAAATTTTTGTGGCATACAGGTTTCATCCTATGATTATGTTCACCATTCATTAAAGGAGACCTATCTATGATTAATTCCTTGGTTTATATAGATTATAAATGAAAAAGATATGTCTTATATTCCTAATATAGATCAAGAACAAATATATGTAGTATATAGGTCTATGTCGACATATGTGGCTATAGGATGACCAATAAGGGAGATTGGTTTTTTGTCTATAAAAATGATCTAGGTAAAAATTTTGATAAAATTTAGATATATAGGATCATGAAGAGGGTCCTTATCCTACATCATGGCCATATTTTTGACAAATAACCACATAAATTCACAAATCCATGATTCTATTAGATCCATGAGCATGAAAGTTTTTTATTCAATAGGAGATGGCATGAATGATCAAAGAAAATGATCTGGTGGTTGTGACTTAAAGCTAAGAGAATTTAATGCATCCTTGAAACCTTTGAGGACATTACCATTTGATAAACCATGAGTGGTGTCTTAATTTATTAGAGAGGTGACAAGGCATTCATTATATCAAAAAGGTGGTAGCTCGAGCTTAATTAATGACTTGGGATGGTATGTTCCTTCTTTGATGGCATGCTCCCACATTCCTTCTCTCTCTTCTCCTATATATCTTAGTCTCATTACCATTATGGGGTTTCTTAACTCTAAAAAAAATTCATTCTTTTTTGGGATAAGGATACTCATTGAGTCTCTTGTAAAAGTGTGTTCATTTGATATGATTAAACCTTGTCAAAATATTGTAATAATTTCCTTTTGATGTAATAGAATCAATTCTTTTCCTATCTCTTATCTTTGATCAATGGTTAGTATGATTTTACATGGTGAATTTGTGAAGGAGAGTATTCCTAATATATTTTTCTTCTACTTATATCTTTGAAGTGTTTTTAATCTAACTTATAGGTCTAGATTAGTGTCCTAATTGGGACCTCTTTTATGAATCATTTATGCAACTAATGAGATTATGAGGTTGTGTGAGCTATAGTTGTTTTATTTTGATCTAGTATGGTTTCAAAATTGTATGAGTGACCATGTTAACTTTGGTGCATCACCATTTTATCCTTATTAGGAGACCTTAACCCTCTTTCTAACCCTTTTCCCTATGAATCATTAGTTTAGCATTAGTCTTAGGTGAGTAAAAAGAGGAAGCTATCCTTCTCCAAAGGTCTAACCCCATTATAGGTGACCCATAGCCTAGGGTTTTTCCCATTATGTAGCTCAATTAGAGGGATCCTAAAGAACTCTCTTCAAGGGTGCAAATTAAGCCCATAATATTTTTTGCCATACCTATTAATACCATAGTTTAAGAAAGATTGATCAAAGTTGATATTGGCTTGGTCAATTTTTAAAAAATTTATCTCCCAAGAAACAACATTAGGTGACTCTAAAAGGAAGATTCAAATATTTTTAGTAGAGTAATGACTTCATCTCTTGCGAAAGGTGACAACAAGGTTAGCTTCAAGAGGTATTGCCTTTGAATTTGTTTAATTACCTTTAGATTTAGCAAAAAGATTAAGTTTTGACAATACACATCCATATCAAGGAACCTTTACTCATAATTATTTTTCAAGACCTAACCATGCAAGATAACATTTAGTAAATCCATTTATGGCCATGGCATCCCTTAGAACTTTCCCCTTTATGGATTTTAATGGCCAAATCCCCCTAGACCTAGCTTAATATAATCACATCCCTATTGCAACCCTTAAATGTGTTCCTTATTATACTAGAGATCAAGCTACAATACCTTCTGAGTACCTCATGGACATAGCCAATTTTTTCAATATGCATAATGTCACTGAGGAAAATATAGCTATTAGTTTATTAATTAGTTCTTTCAAACGAAAAGCCTAAGATTGGTACAGAGGCCTTGTTGTTAATTCCATTAAAACATGGGACCAATTAGGTGATGCCTTGTTAAAATATTTGAGGACAAGAGTGACCATTTTTCACCTATAGAGAAACTAACTATCATCAGTGAGATCCTCATGAATTCATGCAATACTTCAACACAAGGTTCCAAAAAACATGGGATAAAATCCTAGTCTTAGTTAGACCAACCCCTAATTTTGCCTTCTTCTACTATTTTAAATATTTAAATAGTGACATAATAGTAATTATCCAATATATAGGAGAGAATATAATTCTAGATGCTTATGAGGTGGCCATCAAAGTAGAAAATTATCTGGTTCAAGATGGAAAGCTTACACCAATGCCCTTATTTCCTAAAATTAAACCACCTCATATTTCTATCCCTCCACTTGATGTCACTCCTATGCCAAAAATTATTGAAATAACTTCACCAAAACAATATAAAGCTTACACTAGTGGATCCAATGGTTTCCAAGAGCTAAAGAACTTTTAAGAGGTCAAGAGCATGTTCTAATCCTTGGGGATTGAACTAGTGAATGTCAAAAGGAAGTATGGTATTAATATACATTATTGAGGTTCATATAAACCTCAATAATAAGATTTACAAGAAAATAGGCCACCATATGAAGGGAACTACCAAGGCCATGTCCAAAACCAAAACCAAGGACAAGGGAAACATAGATACAATAGGAAAAATTACGACAATCATAATGTTACAAGCATTTCCAACACCTTGCTCCCAACTCAAAATAATTTGGCTTAAGAATCCAAGGGTGCCATGCCTTAAAATCAATATTTTAGGTAATACATTGCCCAACCACTAATTTCACCCAAGCATTTAGTTATCAATAGCAATAATCTACTAATTTTATATACAACCAAGCTTTTATGTTTTGAAACACAAAGGTGGCCATAATGACTAATCTAGAAGAACCTTAACAAGGTAAAATAAATGATCAAGGATTAGGTTAGTTGGGTACTAAAATGATGAATTGTGAATAAGAAGAGTTTTATACACTCAACCAATAGGCTATCTCTAGCCAAGGATACATTCCAGTGGTTACAAATCCCAGATTCAAAAGAAGGAACATGAATGGTAACTAGGAACCAAGCAAGTGTACTCTTACCATTTCTCCTTTAACATCAAAGCTAGTTGGAATTTTCTATATCCCAAATGTCCCAATAGTTCCAAGGGGTTATAATTATGGAAATGTCTTGGTCCCTCAAAATTCACAAGCTTAAGGTGTATTTATGGTTCATAAATCATAGCCAAATGTTGGTGGTTCACTTATCAACATTGTGGAACAAATGAAAAGGTCCAATGTGAGTATAAAAATGTGAGACATACTCTCCATTATTATTTAAGTAGACATCCTTAAAGAAGGACTATCAAAGATAAATGTTGTAGACAAGCCACAAAGCAAAGAGAATGTGGTCCTTACCAATGAAACAAGGGACCAAATAAAGGGCAATTAGGTAAAGTTGTCAAGCCTCCTCCCTTATATATATTGGTGATCATTGGAAAATCTTTATTGCATAATTTCCTAGTGGATTATTTGGATAGTACCTTAGTAATGATAAAGTCCATAGCTGATTAACTTGGTCTGAAATATGAACCCCAATAAAAATGAGTGATACAACTACATGGTTCTTCTACCAAGCCATATGGCATAATCAAGAACCTCAAAATGACCTTATATAGTTATCTTAGTGTCTCAGTAGCTCAAGATGTATTTATCCTTGATGTGTGTCCTCACTTTGTACTATGCCTATCTAGGGACTTCACCATAAAGACTAGACGGTACCTTGTAGTAGATATGTCATATATGACATTTAGGAAAAGGTATGGGGCCAAATTTTAAATCAAATTTGAGCCTATTGCACAAATCCATATATAACCCTATGGACCAAATAATATAAAAATAAATTTCCCCATCATTGATGAGGATGAATTTGTAATGGGGTAGGATCTAAACACTCATTCATAAGAGATACTAGACATGTTCTTGAATAAACTATAAAATTATATCTAGTTGGTGGACCCATCAGAATGTGTTAAAGAAAAGGACTTGGGTGTCTACTATTTACATGAATAAAGATAGTCCATGCCATATCTCATGAGGCCTCAAGAAGATCCAAATAGTCTATGTAAATTATTCTTTGATGGCTCAAGGAGAAAGCATGGAGTAGTTATGCTAGTATCCCATTCAAATTACAAGTACTTATCTTCATATAGATTCTAATTCAACTACTCTTGTAATGTAGTAGAATATGAGGGTCTCATCCATGGCCTTTAATGGGATGGTAAGAGAGGGATTAAGCAAATACAAGTATAATAGGGTAGTGAATTGGTTGTGCACCAAGGTAGAGGAAAGAATGTCACTAAGAACCCCTTAATTAAGTCCTAAAAGCATAGAGTGTGGGACCTAATTAAGGAGTTTGAGGCCTTCAACATCTAATCAGTGCCAAGGGGTCAAAATCAACATGATGATAGACTAGCAGCTATAGGGGCTCATTTTTATATCCCCAATGAATTAAAAAGTGCCAAAATGCAACCACATGTGAAAGTGTAGTAAGACCACTAGTTCTAGGTAATGAAGCTCATTGGTAGGTCTTTGAAAATGATAAACAAATTGCATGTTTCTTGCATCAATAAGTAAATTTCTCCTCCATCAACCAAGGAAAGTTGTAGCATTAGTATGAAGATCAGATTTTCCAATTAAGGTCTAATAATCTTCCTAAAGGGCTAGTCACCCTAGAAGGTCTATTTCATGAAGGGGACCATATAAGGAAGGAAAAAATAGAATGTCAACTAATGAAGAGATATATGAGAGAGTTCTTATCTTTGAGGAGAAGCTCATCAATATTAAAAAGGTAAGTACTAAAGCTAAAAGGATTTTTTTCTTATAGTTTTGTAAAGAATATATGAACATCTTTGCTTGGAAATATGGTAACCTAATGGGATTTGATCCTAAACTAGCCTAACACACTATAAAGCTAGAGTCCAATGCCAAGATTATCAAGCAAAATTAGAGCCCCATAAACCCCAATGTTTAAGATCTCATGAGGAAAGAATTCACCAATATGATTGAATCTAAGATCATCTTTCCAATAATAACTCCTCATGGGTAGCTATCTAGTACCTATCAAGAACAATAATGGGGAGATTAGACTGTGTATGAACTTTAGGGATCTGAATAGGGTATATTTAAAGGATCACTATCCCTTACCTTACATGGAGAAAATCCTTCAAATATTTATTGGTTTATATCACTTCTCACTCTTATATGGGTATTCAGGCTATAACCAAGTGCCAGTAAGAGAGGAAGGCTAGTATAAGACTTCTTTCACCACCAAATAGGGAATATTTTCATACCAAAAGATATATTTTTGATTATATAATATTGGGGAAACCTTTCAAAGATAGATTTACATGGCCTTAGAATGGATGATAAAATAAATAGTGGTGGTCTACTTGGATGGCATCATAGTCTTCTCCAAGAAATCTAGTGATCGCATAAACCATCTGAGGCTGATATTCCAAAGATGCAAAGAGTATTGGATATCTTTAAATCCCAAAAAATGTGTGTTCTCTATATATGAAGGTAAGCTATTAGGTAACATTTTTACAAAATAAGGATAATCCATTGGCAGTGACATAGTAAGTGATATCTAGGATTTATCCTTGCCAAAGCATAAGCAAGGGATCCATAGCTTTCTTTAGAAGATTAAATTTTTGATAAGGTTCATACCATATTTTTTGTAACCTACTCAAACCCATCATCACCATGATAAATAAGATCCAAGTGTTTTCTTGGTCGGATGAAGGAAAGAAAACTTTTGTGGCCATCAATTATGATATTACCTAAGCACCCTCACTCTTGAATCCTGACTTCTCTAAGGACTTCTTTTTGTACACCTTTACTAATATTCATAACATATCAACTATGTTGATGAAAACTAATGGTGAACAAATGGAAAAACCAATTATATTTTTAGTCAAGGATTAGAAGGATATGAAATTAGATACACTTTCATTGAGAAATAAGTAATTATATCCGTAATAAGCCTCAAGAAGTTTTATCCCATGCTCTCCAATAATAGGATTCATCTTATGGTGTCTCATCCTTGAGTTAGGGAATTCCTCCTTAACAATTATTTATATGAGAAGAGAATAGGTTTAATCACCAAGTTCATGGAATATGGTGTGAAGATCAAGGTCACTAAGATATTCAAAGGTAAGGGTTTCTATGAGAACATGGTGAATGATCTCCAAGAAGACAAAGAAGTTGTTTTGTTTACCCAAGATAAATTAAAAGCATGTGCACCTCCACTTCAAAAGATATAGCTCACTTATTGATAAAAAGATAAGTCCCCCAAGGTTTATATAGAGCCAAAAAAAGTTATTTCAAGCTTTAATCTATAGCTTATGAATTATTTTATGGTGTTCTTTTTACAAGGTAATTCAATGGGGTACTACTTAAGTTAATATATGATAATCAAGGGATAGAGCTCTTGCATCAATTCCATGATGGGCTTGTGGGAGGCCATTTTGCACTTGGAACCATAGTAGTAAAGGTAATGAGTGTTGGTTATTACTAGCCTAATATTTTCAAGGATGCTCATGCATGGGTTAGAAAATTCCAAAAGTGTGCTCTTTTTGTAGGAAAGCAAAATTTAATATCCCTTCCACTCAATATAATTCAAGTGAAGTAACCATTCATGAAATGGGAGTTAGATTTCATAAGGGTGATAAATCCACTATCAATTGCAAGGCATAAATGGGTGCTCATTATAATTGACTACATACCAAGTGGTAAAAACCACTGCATTAAAGGAGATGAGGTTGTAGTTTTAAACTTCTATGATAACCTTATGACTAGGTTTGGTATCCTAGCCACTATCATTTTAGATAATGCCTTGGAATTCCTTGGTATGAGGAAAAGTGAGTAGGATCTCAAATTTGTCATCTACTTCAGCACCTATTCCAACTACTATAATCAAGGAAATAAACTAGAAGAGTCCAAAAACAAGAATCTATTAAGGATCATCAATAGGATCATGGAAGAGAATTAGAGTTTATGACACACTAAGCTAAGGACTACCTTATGGGCTGATAGAGTGACTCCTAAAGCTACCATTCATAATTCTCCATATGCCCTTGTGTATGGAAGGGAAGCCAAGTTGCCTATATCCCTTGAGTTTCCTACATTAGAGTTAGCACAATAGCATGAGTTGATGTAGGATTAGCCCATGAATGTGAGGATTATATAACTCATGGAGATGGAAGAAACTAGGGACATTGCTATGAAAACATTGGAGTCACACCAAGCTCAGGTAAAAAAGGACTTTGACAAGAGAGCTATAGTAAGCAGATTCAAATAAAGAGAATCAGTCCTCAAATGGGACTCAAATAAGGTAATACCATGTAACCATACCAAATTTGATAGTTTTTGGAGTGGTCCTTATTTGATTCATGAATGTAGAGAACATAATGCTATTTATCTTTCCCAACTAGATGGAGAGGTATTACCCATCCCAGGAAATAAAATTCATTTAAAGCCTTGTTATTATAAGTATTATATAAATTCTAATATATTTTACATATTAGAATATATTTTTATTCTTTCCCTTAGGTGCCTTGTGCACATTTTCTTTATGTTGTGTGTTTCCTCTTTAACAAATTCCTTGGGCACTTTTTTATTCTTTTCTTTTTTTCTTATTTATTTAAAAAATAGGTTCTAGGAAGGGAAATACTTATGTTATATTCATGATAATTTAAAAGAAGACTTAGAACTCCATATTCCCAATGGGCCAGACAAGGCAAAATATACTAGGTTCTCAAGCATAGTAGGCATGCTTCCCTATGAGTCACCAAATATGTTGGCCATTTTTTGCCTACATACCAAGATCATGCCTAGATATATTAGGTTGATAATGGATGATAAGATGAAATAATTTCTATATGGAATGACTAGGACAAAGAGATCATACATCTTTCAAAGCTTTTCAAATACTTTAAGTGTAGTTTGTCAATTTCCAAAGGACAATTCTACAAGGCAAAGAGAGTGACCCCAAACAAGTCTTCATGATGATAAATGAAATTGAATAGCATGAACCAATTTTTAAAAAGCCTCAAGGGTCCATTATAACCTTGTAAATTCATGCAAAATAGCAAACACAAGTTTATGTGCACCAAGCCATCCTAAGGACGTCATCTAAAAAGTGAACAAACTAGTTCATTTATCTATTTTATAAGTCTACTTAAAAAGCATCATTATCCAAAAACATATAATGCCATGTATGTATTCATTCTAGAAACATGCTATGTAAGTTTTATCTCCACACTATTTTTTTACATCAAGATCTACGTGTTTAAATATATACCTACAATATATGACATTCATGTAAGTGTCAAGTTTGAGCTTCACAAAATGACCGTTTAGATTCAAAAATTCCTTAAAAGGTTTAAATTTGAGCAATATATAATATTCCACTTAATTTAACATTATAAAAATAAATATCTAATGGTTTCTATTGGGGTTAAATGAGTTAAAAGGTCCCCAAGTTAAATCCCTTTAAAGAGATACAAGTTGGCCGAGATCTAATCGTGTGGATCAACCCAACAATGATCCAATAGTGCATGATAACTAATAAAAAAGTGGGATCAATGAGATATATGGATATAATTCACTCATACATCTTAATTAAATGGTGTAAGGTAAGTAAAAATGTCAAGGAGATCAAGAGGCCACCATATAGCACAAGTGGAGAAGCTGACAAACTAACAATAAGATCCTATGATTAATGCATGATTAACAAGTGGCATGAGCACATTAAAGTTGGCCAGAGATTTATGCACTAATTTCATTCATACCAAGAAGATATAATAATGTGAGAGGAGTTAAAAATTCACCAAGGATCTATGGGACCAATGAAAGTAAAGGTAGGTTAGATCATTTTAATTGGCCTAAGCAATATTTGATGGACAAAGTCAAATCCAATGACCAATTTTTGACCAAGGAAAATAGGTCTTTTAGGGTCATATTTATGCCATTATATCTCAATTAAATTCCATTAAAAGGACACAATGATTTATTTATGTATAAGGAACATAAAATGGACACCATTTAAACTAAATATAGACCTTTGGTTCGAAGGTTTGTAGCATATAGGGTTCATCTTGTGATTGTGTTTTCCATTATTTAATGGAGACATGTATATGGTGAAGTAATCAATTTATATAGATTTAAAAGGGAAAAAATGGTCTTATAGACCTAATAGAGATAAGGATAAAAGCTATGTAGTTTATAGGTCTATATTGACATACGTAGATATAAGAAAACCAATAAGGGAGATTATTTTTACATCTATAAAAAAGATATAGGTATAGATTTTGATTAGGGGTAGATATCTAGGATCATGAAGAGGGTCCTCATCCTCCATCATGGCCACATTTTTAACAAACAAATGCCTAAATGCAAAAATCCATGATTTTATCATATTCATGAGCACGAATGTTTTATCTTCAATGGGATACGGCATGAAGGATCAAAGAAAAGGATTTGGTGGTTGGGACTTGTAGATAGGAGAATTAAATTCATCCTCAAAACATATGAGTACTTTCTGACTTTTTAATTGATGAGTAGTGTCTTGATTTATCAAAAAGGTGGCAAGGCATTCATTGGATCAGAAAGGTTGTAGCTCAAGCTCAATTAATGACCCATGATGGTGTGTTCCCTCTCTAATGGTGTGCTCCCACATTATTTCCCTCTCTCTCTTATCCTATATATCCTAGTCTCATTCCCATTATGAGGGTTCTCATATCTTTTAAATTTTCATTCTTTTATCAAACAAGGACACTCATTAAGACTCTTAAAAAGTGTGTTCATTTGATATAGTTAAACCCTATCAAAATTCTATAAGAACTACCTTTTGAAGTAATAGAATCAGCTCTTTGCCTATCTATTATCTTCAATCAGTGCTTAGTATGCTTGTGCATGGTGAATTTATGAAGGAGAGTTTTCCTAATTTGTTCTCCTTTAAATTTCCTCTTCGAAAGTGTTTTCAAGATAACTTGCAGGTCTAGATTATTATTCTACTTGGGACCTCTTCTATGAAGTATTTATGTAACTAGTGAGATTATGAGGTTGTGTGAGCTATAGTTGTTTTATACTGATTTAGTATGTGTTTAAGCTTGTATGAGTGTCCATTTTGACTTTTTTTCATCACCCTTTTAGCCTTATTAGGATCCCTTAACCCACTTTCTAACCCTTTTCCTTATGAAGAATTAGTTTACCATTAGTCCTAGGTGAGCATCAAAAGTAATTCAAAATTATTCAAAGGTCCAACCTTATTATAAGTGACCCAAATCCTAGGGTTTTTCCCATTATGTAGCTCAATTGGAGGGATCCTAAAGAAATCTCTCTAATCATGCATATTAAGCCTACAACAGTCACTATTGTACTTTATTTACATACATTGTATTATTTACACACAATCCAAAATGTAGGGGATAACTACATGAGTCTAAGGTCCTATTATATATTATTTACTATGTAGGTAGTGAAATTTGATATAGGTGTTAGCTCAGGTTAGTTTAGCATCATGTGCTTACTAACCCATTTTTACCCAAGGTCACATTCAAGATGCAAATCCATGGTTTTTCCATTTCATAGAGTGGTAGTCCATGACACATATTTTAATGCACCAAAGTGAAGGTGAACCCAAACCTAGAAGAATTTAGGTGGTCACATCCTATTTTAGCCAATATTATGTATTGTAAACTAGCATTGAGCCTATATAGTAGTATCAATGTAACTATCCCAAGATGATACAACTATCTAGAGATCCAGAGGCATCAAATATAAAATCTAATAAATATTCTATAACTATCTTCCCACCCACTTTCAACCTATTTCATATCTAGTTATTCATCAATATTAGAGATAGCTAAGTACCTTGTTCTTTGTCATTTCTATATCTAGCATAGTTATACTTTCCATTTATGACTTACCTCAGTTTAATAAATTCAATATATTATACATCTAAGTTTATAATTTAATTGTCCTTTTATAGATATGATATTCACCCTTTTTCCCTATCATTTTTATATCCTGAACCTTATCTATCCAAGAGGATCCTAATCCAATTTATTATTAAATACTTTCTAAGCAAATTAAATCATCTAGAAATCATCAAAGAAACATATGTACACTTTTTTACACTCAAATAGATTTCCCTATACTTCCAAACCTATAAATGTATCATAAGGAGTAGGCCCCAACTATGTATAAATCAATTAATCAAATATAAAAAAAGCATATGACAAGTTTCAAAATCTATATTATAAGTTGCAGTCATAAAGGGTCATTATATCACACAAACACCCAATGAGAACTTTGTGTGGTTTAAATTCCCTCTTTAGAGGATTGGATATGTATACTAAACCCAACCATTCATTTAGAAGTGGTTAAGGTTATTTCTATTTATGTGTATATTATTCACATTAGGGAACCTTATGAGGTATCCTCTAATGTTCCAAGATCAATGAAATAAATTCATTCTAGGATATGAGTTGTGGGGTATTAGGTTTTATAAACAACTTATTGGTGTAATAGTAGTGAGTGGAGTATTTTTTTTACCATGGATGATTAGATTATGTGAATCTATGTCTATTTAAGATGGGTGGATATATAATGCATCTAACCTAAGGTAGGTCTAAAAAAAACTCAAAAATAAGGAAATATAAGGTATAATCGAAGGCCTATGTACCAAAAAAGATGAAACATTTATAAGTTAGATCTTAAACTAGGGGTTGGAAAAAAATCATAAACCAATGTCTTTTGAAAGATACTATAAGCAAACAAATAATTAAACACAACTAATATTCCAATGAAATAGGAATATAATAAACTTTAGCATACACAATTGAAGGTTTTTGTTGATGTGTGATTGTAATTACACATATACAAAGGGGAATTCTGATTATTACACAAAAAAAATTCAAATTATAAATAACATGGTATGAGTAAATATATTAAAAAAAATAATCATGCACAACCAAAATACTAATATACCAAAAATATGTAACTTTTTACAAGATTCACAGGTTTGGAGAAGAATTAAATTTGCACACCAAGATCAATTGAAAAGTGATCCATATAAATTACTATTTATTTTATTAGCCAATGTTATTCTCTCTTTGGGATAAAGAGGATAAAAATATATATAGTCTTGGGGAGGTCTTGTCTCATCCTCCAAGTGAAGTCTAAATTCACATCTCTAAAAAATATAACTATGTGTTGAAATCATACAAATCATGCATGTACAGTGTTTACCCATAATATAATTACTCAACTAAAATATAATATATCTACCAAATAAATTAGTAACCATAAATTAAATATGCAAAAACATATTCATATTTATAGTGGTGTTGATGTGTCACTGTTAGTAGAGTAAAATGGTTGAGTGACAATTATAGAAACTGAAATAGACATTGTAGTCATTTGGGGAATCAAAATTGACCTTGTTGGAGTATGCATGAATACATATCTAAAAAACTGATGACCATATGATGATGTGGCCATAATTTTAATTTCCTATATGGATAGTGATAAACTCAAAATTCCTTGTGGCTCTAAATTTTTCAAATATTATGTGTTTTATCTAAAACTCCTTATTGATAATATCATAATTGAGTAGCATAGGCTTGAATATTTTGAGGGCTTCAGGCATCAAGATTATGTGTTATTTCTCTAATATCTTGAATTATTCTCTAATTGCTTCAACATTTGTCAATCTAATCCTTAGAAAAATTGATCAGCTATAAAATCTCATCATTACTATTATATAGTTCCCTCAACTTCCTCCTTAAATCTATCCATAATTGCTTTAAGGTTTGTTTAAAAATTGGGCATGTTAACTAATTATCTAGTATATGTTATCACATAAGTGACCTTAATGTATCTAAAAAATTCTAAGGCCTCCTTCTCATGTATTAAAAAATACACTATCAAATCCTTCAGATGCGTATGCCAACTAAGGGAACTATCCCTTTTTACAATTACATAATTGAAGGCCCATGTACTATTTTGGCTAGATATTAGATTTAGATGATTGAATAAACTACTTATTGAAAACTAAACCCAAATGTAAGAATATAATTTTTTATTTAATATAATGACAAATTTTAATCACCTTTGTTCTATCATATTGTTGTTTTCCTCTAGAAACTCATATTTTATTCAAAATATTGTACAACAAGGTGGTTGCACTCTGTACACTATCTATAATATTTTAAGGGGAATGCATAATCTATATATATAGTTTATTACATTTTGACTTATCCTTAATATTTTACATTTGTCTCATTTATTCTCTAGTTGAACCAAAAAAATAATAAAAAACATTTTTATACTTTGTTGGATCAGTTGGATTATTTTTAATCTTTTTAGATAAGGAAAACAATTTTTATCTTTATTAAAACTCAATTTATTCCCTTTTATTTATTTTCATAATATTACACTTATTAACCCTCTATATTTTGACACATTTCCTATCAAAATGAGTGGATACTGTAGATAATTCAATGATGACCAAATTCTATCTCTCAATTCTTCAGCCTCACAACTCTTTAACACATTGGGAAACAATAAGTTCCCCTTCTTGTTTTGGTTGACTTAGTAATTTAAAGGTAGAGGTTGGAGTGATAATTTTATGTGGAGTTATTATTATATTTGACAAAGAGTCATTTATTTGAATTTGAAATTTTATGGGTGATAAGTAATTCTATGCCATGGTGAGGCTTCCCTTTGTAGGGTGACTTCAACCACATATGTTGTCAAGCTTAGAGTTTTTTCAACTATCATTGTGATTAAATTTACTTATTTATGTTATGTAAAGGTTGTATATAATTGAGATAAATATTATGAGGGATTGGTGGACCTTGAGGATCAAAAACTAAAATTGATACCAATTTCTCAAAATAGACATTTCTATTTGGAGCCTTTATTTGTGTGGATCTTGAAAGAATGGAAGAATCACATGAACTAGAAAATAGTGGCCCTATAATAGATGGAGGAAATTTTTTTGATGAATTATTTGAAAATTAAAAAAATAATAAAGATAATAAACTACATTATTGATGTTATGTCACTCCTATTTAGTCAGGATATGTTGGATTAATGCTCCAGCTAGAATTTATTCTTATTAAAAACCTCCTAGGCTCATAGATTTAGCCTTTTATAATTATAATTCCTCATCTATTTATTATATATCTACATCTTCACTTGACATCAATTATGGACCTATCATTATTTATTCATTTCCTTCCTCATAAATATGATATTCAACTAACGATATTGCATGCCCATATTCATCTTGCTCTACTTATTTAATAAGGATTCCTCTTGAATTTAAAATACCTGATGATGTTCTCTCCTATAGTTATTTTCATTTTTAAGAGGTAGGGAGGAATTTGGATTTCATCTAGTATGTGATTATGGGGAATGGTATATGAGGGAGATGATGAAATAAATAAAGGAACCATATTAATAGGGACTACCACTATAGTTGGTGGTGAATGAATGAAGAGTGGAAAAATAATGGTGGATTGAAGAATGGATTGAGATTTACCTTATTGAGGTGCTTTAGGGCATGGAGGAGTGGATGGGAGAGATTAGAATGAAGATTGTAGAAACTCTAGGAGACTTACCTATGTAGGTGTGGTAAGTGGAGAGAGAGGTACCAAAGAAAACACAATATTGTATTTATCTAAAGGAAATAAAATCATCTCAAATATAGTAGGCATACCCAAAATAGTGTTGGCATATATATGGATGGAGGCTAGATGAGGACTACAAAGATCCTTGATAATTTCCTTTCTAATTTGGAGGTTTTCCTCCCTTTGACTATTGAACTCTTCCTCTAATAAATAATTTTATTTTCTTATACAAGAGGGAAGTTAATACTATCTTATTAGGTCCTATGGATATGTTGGAGGCCACTGATGACTCTAGGATATTTGTTTCTACTCCACCTCATTTTCCTACTTTTTGTTAATATCAAAGTCATACTAACTAGCCTTGGAAACTATCATGAACATCTAATTTTCCCTCATATTGGTCCACATTTTTTAGTCATATAATGCATTCAAAAAGATAACATAATGCTCATACTCTTGGTGACTATACGTAATGGTCAACCTCTTATTATCTTTAAGGGAATGAATATACTTCCTAAATTTTCCTTTAATGTCTCATTCCCTGAATTGGCACACCTTTAAATTGTAATGGGAGCTAATTTTCCCTACTTAGTTGAAGTGTGCCATCACCAAAAATTTAAGTTTTCTAATAGATAGATGGGTTTTGTAGTAATATGACTAAATTATAAGGCTAATTTCATAATATATATTGTTTTATAGTTGGTTTAATATACTTTTGTCTAATGAAAGATTATCTGGAATGTGGTATGGTAAAAATAGAGGAGGTCCCCTTATTCCTTCAATTTAGATTAAAATACAGTTTGGATAGTATAAGCAATCCCCCATTTTACCTATGCTCCTTTTCAAATTCTCAAATATTCTAGGCATATGAGTTCCATGAATCGATTATTAATCTTGAAAATATATTTCCTCACAAATCCTTGTGATCTCATTTATGTACCTATATATAGACATAAAAGAATAGTCCTTATATATTATCTTATCTACGTACTCTATAGATAGCTACCATAATTCACCATGGGCCCTATGGACCATCCCCATGACTACATCCAATAGATATGAAATAATATAAAAGTTTTCATCGATCTACCTTTGTTCATGTTTGTAGATTTGGTTTTTAGTCTAACACTAATTATCTATCCTAAGACCAAACTTTTATTTGAAGTCATAATAATGTCTATCAATAGGACCCACTTTAATTGTACATAAGTAATGCTATGAAAACTATATAATCAATTCAAAAGGGCCATAAATATTCTAATACTAGGCTTGAATTCAATGATATTTTTGGAAGAAATGGCCCACTTAGGGTTTAATATCTAGCCTTTAACCAACCACTATTTTAATTTCCCTTATACATTTTTTTGATCGATCCATACATTATTCAAGACTTGATTATAAGCTATCTCAGTGATGGGATCCTAAGGTACCTCTCAAATTAACTTCCTAAAATATATGCAATTTTATTTTTCCGTTTTATAAGCTATAAATAGTCCACATAATAAGTACCATTAAATAAAAAATCAATACAATCTATTACCTCTAGTTTTGTTGCCACTTAATGGAGTCTTATTATTATATATAACCATTTTCTCATTTATATTAATGTTATATATAAAAGGGATGAATAAAACATTCATATAATATAATTTATTAATTTTTATTAGATAATTAATCATATTTCTTACTATAGAGTCTTTCAAAATGAAAACATTTATTGTATGTGGTGTTATGTCACAAGTATCAATGTCTACCTCATAGACATATTTTGGCCCTTATATGTGTAAGCGCATTTAATTAATCATACATTATTAAATGGTTTTATTATGAACTTATATTAGGCATAATTCATGGGTAGGCACTAATTGGTGTATACCTACCCATAGCCTAATCTTAGAAAATATTATTAATTAAGTCAATATTTAATTTACTTATTCTAAAAATAGTTTTATCAACTCTAACCCTAACCCTAACCTCCCTTATAATCTATATAATAACAAGAGGGGTATGAGGTGAATCATATTGTGTATTAGAGTTAATTTTATACTAGCATAATGATTTATATTAGGTTATCAATGTACTATTTATCCACTTAAAAGAGTTAATCCTATGAAGATTAGGGTTTTATAGACTCAACTACATTTCACAGGGCTTAGTAATATAGAAACTCAAGATATAGGGAAACCTTATCCATTGCAATGCTTATATTCTAAATGTTTCTAGTAATGGATTAAATAGGAGTCTAGATGCATGGTACTTTTGGATAAGTCATTTCAGTATTCTAGGCTATGAAAATATTTTGAAAAGTATCTAAATTCTCTTCACAAATTCACCAAGAAAACTAGGCATTTTAGTAACTAGAGAGCCAAAAAATACATTGTTCATTTGTAGGTTAATAGTGATGTAACCTTCTTTTACTTATATCTTTCATATATTACCTAAATTCTACACCTTGAATGAATAATTTGTGAGACAACAATGTGAATAATGGATTTTGATTTTACTCTCACTTCAAATTTAAACGTGTTAGTCATATTTGGTGGATTTATGTTTATCAAATGGAAATTTTTTGTTAACTTTTTATGTCCAATCACTTCTTCAATGCAATTGTCAATTTCTCACTCATCAGTTTTTGATTTATTTATCAAACTCATTTTTTCATAATTCTTTAGTGCATCTCTTAGATCATGACACTTGTTTGCTTATCACTTACCTAGGTCTCTAGATTTACAATCTTTTTTTTATTCTTTTGTTCTACAAGTTTATATGATTGAGCCTTTTGGAGTGATATTGGGACTATAGGAACTTGAAGGCTCAAGGCCATAGTTATTTTAACTTTTGAGCTATGTATATTTCTAGGAAGGCTTAAGTACCAGGTTATTAACATGTCACATGATATCAAAGACTCAGGGACTTAGAGACTCAAATAAATATGACAAATAAGTTATTAACTATTAATTTTCTCCTTAAATCTTTGGGTTGATGAAATTGTGCTAACTATCAAAATCCTAGAGCTCTAAACATTAGAGTTATTAGACTGTGTGGCCTTGAGGCCATTAGAATTTGGTTTATCCTCATAGGTTTTAGGTTAATATAATTATGCCACTTGTCAAACCCTTATATGTCATAACCTCAAGATCATTAGATGATTAAATTTACTTTGATATTTCATGGTTATGGGTTCACTAAATTAAGTTACGTGGTGTGTTCTTGGGGCTCAAATTTTTCGAATACTTATAAATTTATTTGATGTAAACTTTTTTCTCGTTGAATTTGGTTTGACCACATCAAGTAACTTGACTTTTAATAAGGTACAAATATTTTATCATTTTGTGGTAAGTTTTTAGTAATGTGGGAGTGCCAACTATTAGGGTCTAAAATCTTGATATATTTAGACCTTTTAACATACTTTATATGCTCTAGATATGTGAGTTAATAGAATTATTCAAACTATCAAGACCTTTTATATTTGTTAATCTGGAACACTTGGGATTCTATAAAGGATGAAAGGCTCTAGGTAACATATTCTTTCCACTTATCCTGATCTTGGATAATAAAGGTAGGGTTTGAATGTAAATTATTTATAATTCCTTATCAATAGTGTTGTGAACATGAAATAAATCATATAAATAGTAGGTTGATACACATAAATTTTGTTAGTCTGTACAAATCATAAAGTAGATTTCTGAGAAGAATTATGAAAACCCAAGGTTTATAATGAATCAAAATCAATGTTCAAGATTTGATTTTTGTATTTCAAACTTTTTAAAATGTAGACATTGATAATGACCTTAGATTTTTTCATATTATAACCAACGTCATGGATCTCTAAGGCTTATATGGCCTTGAATAAATATATTCAATCAATAGTGGGACCCTATTTGAATTTTCAAATGGGGTGTGTTTTTTAGGGTACAATAAGTTTAACTGATTTTTTTACCTTTTTAGGCTTATAATCTAGTGTCAAAATTAGATATAGGGTTTCAAAGAGAAGGAGATAGGTTTTATACATTTTTGTACTCATCAAGCACATGATATCACATAGGAATACAAAATTTAAAAAAAAACACAAATTTATGCTAAAATAATGATGCACTTATTCACATGATGAATTTAAAAATAAAAAAATAACTATATTATATGATACCATCTAAAGTTTGATAAAACTCATCCATGTAGATGTAGAAACTCATGTTACTGATTCCAGTGACTATTGATCCACTTCTATTCTTTTATGTCATATACATAGTTTCAATCCTATAAAAATACTAACAAGATAAGGTCTTATTAATCTTAGTATTTTCCATACACATTACATGAAATTATCAAACAATATTATGGATTTTTCATTTCATATTTTATATTATTGTTATACTTAATATAATGTAGATTAGTGTTAAATTTATATATTATAATATAAATAGATAAATAAGGTAAACTATTGATTTGGTTTTTATGCACACCATCTCATAATGAGGTAGCCTCTAACATTTTAGGATTTGAATGGAGATGAACTCCACTCCAAGGCACAAGCTATAGATATGTGGTCTTAACAACGAGGTGATGGAATAGTAGATAGGGCATGTAGGTTGTTAATAAGGATTATGAATGGAAGGGTGATATCTAAAAAGAAAATAAAATCTATATGAGTTGGTGGATGGATGGTTGCTAATCTAGAGTGGGAAGGTCTCAAAATAAAATCAAAAATGGAAGGAAGGGTAGAGAAAGAAAGAGAGACTCTTATACCTTTAGGAATCACCTCTCAAAGTGGATTATAAATGGACATGTGATTTTAAAACCTTTTTTCCATTTCAAGAAACTATTATACACATACAATCAGACATGTTCAAATAGTTTAGGATAATCTTGATATAGGAAACACACAGGCCTTAGTCAAAAGTTTCTCCTTTTCGATAAGTTATTGCATACTCTTACTTGGGAGATTATGGATTAGACCAGTGAGGTATCTAAGAAATATTTTACACATACACACAAAACTAAATTAATTAAAACACCTTTACATACTCATGAATATGAATCAATAAACATACTTGGCAATAATCAATATAATTTGCTAATCATTCAATAGCTTTTGTACATCTAAAAATAGCATATCAATATTGAAAATAATGAATTTTTAACATAATTTGGACACTAATAATAATTCAATCATAAAACCAAAAAATATAAGCCTAATTATATAAATATTGGATATAAAATACACAAACACATAATGTGACAATCAAAATTGATTCTGCTCTTGTATATTGAAATCTTTTGACCCTTTACAATTGTGGGTTACATGTGTTTAAATATACTTGGGGAAGGGTTTTCCTAATTCTTAAAGTACATGAAAAATACATTACATGGCATATTTATAACTTCAATTCTAACTATGGTCTCAAAACCATATAAAGGTATCTTACACTTATCCATAGTTAAAGTCAGCCTTTAAAAAGACATACAACATGTGCATGTTTACAAAATGAATAAGCATCTTTTAAAATAAGTTATAATTATAATAAGACTATAAATATTAAATTGACACCACTATTAGAATGTACATGCACAAAATTTTCTCTTAGGGTTGATTCAACATCGGCATGGATGTATTGACCTTAGTGGGAGTTGTAACTATAGTCATTAGTGTATATCTAGATGTAGTCACTTTAGTTTGCTTATTATTTACCTCTTCTTGAGATAGAATTAATGCACCACATCATGATATTATCTAATTATATCTAAGTTCAAAAGTGAGGGTCTATGTACCCTACCAACCTGCCCTAGAAGCTTTTCATATGTTGCATTTGTCATTTGCAAGTTTATTTTGAAAATTTCAACTTCAGTTACCTTTTTCCTTACAAAGCTTAGTTTTGCTTCAATATCTTCTAGTGGTAACCCTTATAAACTCTACTTGAAATTTTTGGAATCTTCTTGAATAAGTTTATCAAAATTTATTTTGATTATAGATTTCTTGTAGCATTATTTTCTTTTGACAATTTCAAATCATTCAAAATCTGTAAGATGAGGGCCTCATGTGCTTGGTATATGGGGATAAATGCCCAAGCTATTGTTACCCATGATCTAGCTTCCTCTATTTTAATGACCACTAAATTGAGGGAATTATATGCCTCTAATGGTATCATTATATATAAATCATTATAGGCCTTATCAGATATGTAAAAAATCAATAATTTTAACTTATTCTTATCTACCTTAAAAGAACCAAACAAATAATGAGTTTAGGAAATATGAGGGGATAATTTATCCCTCATTGATTTTAGTGCCTCTAAATAATTATAGAATTTCTAGGTAACCTCTTGTACGTCAACCTCAATACCTACTAAAATGTGAACCATCTATTGATTTTCCTTTATTTGTTCTAATTTTGATTCCATTTCCTACCTTGTCAGTTATATCCCTTCATGTAGTGCCAGCATGGCATCTTTATGTGCTTCAACTAGCAATTTAAAATATTCATTATAGGAGGACTACCATAATTATCTATTTTACCTCTTAGATAAGGCATATACTTCTTGCCTTTCATCTAGAATAATTTACTTGCCAACTTCATTCTCCTACTTTATCTTTCTCACACTTTAAATTCTCCCAGAGGGATTGTCAAATAGGGTGGCTATTGATGGGAGCTCTATGATTTTAAAATTGGGCATTTGAGTAGCCTTAGCTCTCATATCAATGGCCCATAAAGGAATCACTAGATGTTTGGGGTTTATTTCTTGTGTGTCCTTAGCCATAACCTCTTACTCAAGAACTTCTACTGACTATTGCCTTTTAACTCCCTTAAAGAATATCTCAAGAAGGGAGGGCTAAATGATCTTGGACCAATCCAAACCTCCTTATTTGGGAGTGAGTTGATCATAATAAATTTTCTTGCCTTCGTACCCTCGACATACATTTGGGGATGGCTTGGGTAAAGTGATCTTGGTAGATAAAGCATGAAACTAAGAAGTGGCCATTGTTGTGTCCATTTTCGTTGTGGCCCTTTTCTTCTTGATGGTCATTATTATGGTAATGCTAGATGAAACAGTGGGAGTAGAGGTAATAATGGATATGGATGGAACCATGGGTAAATATAGATCAATGGTAGTAGAAAAATCCTTTTTTACCTTTGGAATGAGAAAAATAATGTGTAAGAGAGAAGAGGAGGATAATAAAACGTTAGGGGTGGAGGTGACAATTGCCACCTTAGGAGTCTTCAAAATAGATGAAATTGGAATGGATCTAAAAATAGGAATAGATGAAGAAACTATGGAAGTAGTCTCTAAATGTTGAGCCTTCTTACCTATTTAATCCTCTAAAATTAGTGGCATCCCTTTAGTATTTGTAAGGCTCAATGCCTTGTCTCTTTTCAATTATTATTTTTAATCTAGCTCATATTCTACCTCTACTTATTGTTAATATACTGAAGGCAAACCCTATGGTTGATCTACTATTGGAATAATTTTGGGGGGGAGTCCTTGGTTTCTTTCTATATCAAATAATAGTCTTTGCCTCTAAGGAGGAGCCTTGATGAGTTGAGGCAAAAACTTCCTTTCTAGCTACCCCTAGAAATGTAGACTCTTGTAATTAGGGGTAGTTGTAGGCATTTAAAATGTAGCTATAGTTGGTTGTTCTTATTATTCCTCATTGGATGAATCTAGATAAATGGTGTCCCCTAGTGCTCCCTTAGGATTACGCTCATTCACCCCTAGCTCTTTCTTGACAACTTTCAACATAAAAAGAGTTCTTATGTTGGCTCCCCTTGTACCTTTTTCCACTATTGGGGATGGCTATTCAAAAAATTTGAAGTTGTCCACCCTAAAATAAGTGGTAGACTATTACATATTTTATTCACTATAATTGAAGGCTCTTATTGAATTATCCTAAGTGATACTCCTTGAAGCCTACAACTTTTGTCCTATCTAGGATCTGTTCATCATCATATACATTCAAAAATATAAAGTCATGGTCATAAGGGACATAATGGTATGGGATACCAAAGCCTTGGAAATGTCTTTGTATGTATCCATGGGGATCCTAGTCCCTATGTGGCATGATGGGAAAAAGGTAGCTTTGTATACTATTCTTAACATCTCTAAAGTCCTTTCTCTACATGTAACACATTCTTCTAATGAACATATGTGACCCATAGAATGTGTTGTTCTTGTTTTAAAGTAGGTCCTTGTAGACACTCCACTAGAGTTGATAAGATTTTTTTTTCTCCCCTAATTTATTTGATACATATTTAGGGAGGTACAAGGTGAACCTTATGCCCGATAATCATAATTAATGTATTATCAAGATATAACCAATAATTACCCATTTTAGCTAGTTGTTTTGTTATGTTTTATCCTATTTTGGGAAATGGAGTTCCATGAATTATCTACCACACTTCAGGATAGATATGCTTAACTAATCAAACCATGCTCTTTGTATATGCATAAATATGAATGCATTGGTAATTATTAAAAATGCAATTCTTAACAAAATCTATGGCTAGGCTCTTGAGTTTACCAAGGACCTTTTACACCATACCCATCATAGCATCTAAGAGATATGACATCATGTAGAAGTGGCACATTAGATTGGGCTAATGGCTCTTGTGTAGGACATGTTCTCTCAAGTAAAAGCTAAAAATTTCATTAAGGGAAAAATTTACATCACTGGTTATCATCAAATGAAATAATGACAACCAATCCAAATTAATAAAATGGATTCTAGGAATACCATACATCCTATTTAGTAGGGCCATCCTAATATGCAATCGCATTCTAAATTATTTAATTGTGGTGGGATTATTTCCATTATAAGTCATTGTCTCACTAGGGAGAAGCCATGAGATCAGTACCTTGTCCATTTAATTTTGTTCATTTCATGAAACCAATCTATTACTATCAAAAATACATCTAAATTGGTAATGATAGATACAATTTAAATCCATCTCTAGAGATCCAAGACATCACTTTCTAGTTGTCCATGTGGTGTAGAAATGTATCCTATGTAATCTTCCCCACAAAGAAAAAAATCTCATAGAAGGTCAATGCAGGGCATCACCCTGGGCTTTACTATCATTGAGTGTAGTGCTTGTCTCTTGATGGAAAGCAAATCTATAATGAATTGGCATTTTATGGTGAATATATTTCCATCCAAATGAAACACATCAACTAAGTCCATAATATCCCATAATTTTCATACCTGTTATCAAAGATGGTTTAATCATATACTGTTTTGTTGAACTCAGTTGAATTCTTGATGGAGAATGGTGATGGCAAAAGTACTCCTCTAAAACTCTTAAATGATAACACCATTGTAATTATGTGTAGTGTTCATAGTTTTTTAATGTTCTCTATGGAAAAAAATCCTCTCCACTAATCACTTATTTGTTTATAATAAATTCATAGGTAGTTATGTCTTTCATTCATAGGATATAAGTCAAATTCTAATTCATTTATGAGAAATTAATACATCAATGGTTATATATTATGTATATATATTTAGAATTTAATTCTAGTTCTTGCATTATAAATGTCCAACATTCATATGTTTTGTATTGTTTGTGTAGTTCAAATATCATTAGTTCAGTTGGTAGGTATCATTAGTAAGTATCAAGAAGTTTTTTTTTTATTAGCTATGTCCTATGTGATTTTTGGTATTCAAGAATAGGGAGCCAAGTTTTATGTTGGGATCGATCCTAAAAAATATCTAAACAATATTCTAAACATAAATCTTGAACAAAAAGATTGAAGACCAAATCTATCATGATAAATGTTTCAAAGAAAATGTATGAATAAAATGCTGAAGACCAAAAAATATTCAAATCACATGAATCTGATGATGACTATTTCAGATAAATTTTTTGATCAAAAATCCCAAACATAATCTCTGATAAAAGGTCCAAACAAAAATATTGATAAATATTTTTGATAAAGATAATTCAGTGAGAATAATTATTCAGATAAAATGTTTAATGGGGGAACTCTAAACATAAAGTCAAATATAAAAATCTTGATGAATAATCTCTAACGAATAAGACCTAAACATAAGTTTTGAGAAACAAAATTCTTGATAAAAAGGCCCATGAGAAATGTTGAAAGACCAAATCTCAAATAATTCCACCAATAAATTAAGTCTCAAAAAACCTATAGAGTTAAAAAAATATCTCGAAAGGCATTAATAATGTTAGTCCATAAAATGTATAATACTATGTATTATTCTTATAAGTATACATACTAAGGAGAAATCTAATTAAAACTTGTATAGACATGTAAAGTAAAGGCTCAATAAACAAGACCAAAATCCAAAAAAAGTGTGTCCCCATTTCTCTTTGAATAAAAGGAGTGTGTTGGGTATAACAAATGGTGACTTACAAGGGGAATATTTCTGAGTGTTCAAAAACCCATAACTTTGGTTAGTAATTTCAAACCAAAAATGAATTGTGCCACAAAAAAATATTAAAAATATAGATATTAAAGATAATCCTAATTATGATCACACAACATACTTGCCTTCTCATCCATGGATTTGTGTGTGCTAAAAGTGAAGTTCATTGAAACATTGTCATAATGAGCTTTTCACTGGCTTGGAGCAGCTATATGTTTCATTTTAGTTTCATTTAAATCTTATTAAATCAAGGGAATCTTAGGCATTTCTCTATTATAATCTAAGTCTCCATGGCCTTGATAGAGATACTTTGGGTTCCTTTTCCCCCCTTCTTTCATTTTCTTGATCATCATGCATGGTACATTAACCTTATTTGATCATGTGATATTTTGATCTTCTTTAGATATTCTTTGGGATTTATTGATTATTCTTTTTAATTTATTGGTTCTTTTTCTTATTTTATTTATCTTTTATTTGAATGTAAAGAGGGGAGCTGAAACCCCTATGAGCTGGTATGGTTATAAAACAAATGATTTACCAGAATGTCCCTTCTAACTACATCTATACCAATAATTATCATCTCCAAAAAGTATTAATATGATAAGTTTGCTTGGTCTAATGGAATAAGAATCTTTTTAAAATTTATATGAATTAATTGAGAGCAAATTTCACATACCTAGTAGAAATATTCAATTGTGACAACCTAGAATGATTATGATTACATACCTAAATCCTAAAGACTCTAAAAATATAGGTATACCAAATTTGTGAATAGGTCCCAAGTTGTGAATATCATTGCAAATTTCCCTTTTTTATATGTCTATCTAAGCATAAAATAGGGGGCTTATCTGGTTGAATATTAGCTTGCTTATGTCAAAATAAACCAGTTTAAATTGTCATAGGAAACAACTAAACAACTAAATTAAGAATAAAGAAAACTAAACTAAGAAAGCAAGAAACTACACTAGGAAAGTAATAAACTAAAATAGGAAGTAGGAAACTACACTTAGAAAATAGGAAACCTATCTTGGAAACTAATAAAATAAATTGGAAAGTAGGAAATTACACTTAGAAATTAAGAAACCTAACTTAGAAAGCAATAAACTAAACTAATCCTACCTCCACCATGCTTTTACATCAATTATGGGTGTCGTTAGATGGTAAAACCATGAAGTAATGCATCAAAAAATATCCCTTAACTAGATATGTGAGTTAATTAATTGATAGGTCCCTTAAGCAGATGCATTATTACCCAAGATCACTAAAATTTTATATGGTCCAATACATAGTGGGGAAAATTTGTCATGTTATCCTTTATTTTCATGGGCCTTAACCCAAAGAAGCACCAGGTCTAAGATCCTAAACCTTTGGAACTTTGATCTTTTCTGAAAACACCTCATGACTACATCTTCGTGTTTTCTGAAAGTGTGTAGGGCCTTAATCCTTGAATATTCCATTTCTATTATATCAAGTAGTTGAGATTATAATTTTTCATTTGATTTTATTTATTCCTACATGAATTGATAAGTCAGTAATTTTAGTATGATTAGGAATATTGGCCTACATCCATACACCAATAGATAGGATGAGGATTTGATGGCCTACTTATATCTAGTTTGAACTACCCAAAGGGCATACTTTAGTAGATTGTGCTAGCATCTAGGCTTATTCCTAGCTGATTTCTTAATTACATCTATCAGGTTATTATTCATTAATTTAACCAATCCATTTCCTTGAGGGTAATGGTTAGAATATGACCTGATAGTAATCTCATTTTCATGAGCCCATTTAGCATATTTAAATGATATAAATTCTATCCCATTATCATAAATTAGAGATATGGGAGTGCCAAATCTAGTTGTGATATGTTCCTTCAAGAAGCAAATCACATCTTGTTTTTTGGAATTCTTTGTGGCCATTGCCTCAATCTATCTGGTATAGTAGTCTATGTTAGTGAGTAAAAACTTATGACCTACTAAGTAATTTCAATTAATGACACCAATAAATTATAAACCCCATTTGGAAAATTTCCTTCCTTTAATAAGAGGTTACAATGGAATTGTTGCATGTACTTCTTTCTTTGCCAAAGATTGGAATTCATGGCATGTCCTTACATGAGCATGATCATCCTTGAAAATTATTGGATAATAGTGGCCCATTATTAAGATATTCTGAGTTGTGGTATTCCTAGAGGGATGACCACTATCTATCTTATGATGCAAGTTTTCCATAATTTATTTAGCTTCTTCTATAAATACACATCTAAGACATATGCCTTCATAGTTTATCCTATAGAAAACTCTTTTTTTTTTATCATGTTGTGAGTAGCCTTGAGCCTTAAATCTATCCTTCATTCTTTATTGAGTTCTAGAGAAAAAGTACTTATAATTAGATATTATATTATGTTAGTATACCATTCCCATTTAAATACCTCAACTTCACATACCTCTTCAACAATAATACGTGGATTAGGTTCATTCATGAATTGGATAATGTATTGACATAGAATGATCTTAGAAGGCTCGATTTCTATGTCAAAATTCTAAAAAAATTCCATCCATTTGCCTTTGCATTCTCCTAATTCATTTTATGACAAGTTGAGATTAATAGTAGGATCAGGCACGATACCAATATTATTATTCCTCAAGATGTAGTGTTAAAATTTCTTCACTACTTTAACTAGATTAATGATATATTTATTAATCATGGAGTACCTAATTTCTGCATCCTTTAGATTTGAGCTCATGAACAAAATTGGATGTTCAATCTCATCATTCTTCTACATTATGTTAACATCAATTGTATATTCTAAAGTAAATGAGTAAAAGTAAAAATCCATCATAAAATTTAGACTAATCACTATTGGAGCCTAGGATATAGAATATTTAATGTCTTAAAAAAGACATTGAGGCCTTATTAATCCATTATATTTTAACATCTTACTTGAGCATTGCATTCAAAGGTCTCATAATTTCTAGAAATCCTAAGATAAACTTCCTTATGAAATTAATCTTCCCAAAGAATGACTTCAGCTCCTTTCTATTTGGTGGTGCAATCTTTGAAATTCCATATATTCTATCTAGATCAATGATGATCCCTTCTTTGGTAATGATGTGTCTCAAGAGATCTCCCTTAGTAACTTCAAATATGCTCTTTTTTGGGTTGAGAGAGGTGCAAAACCTCCCACATATTTAAAATATTGATTGAATATGACCTACATAATCCTTCCTTTTTTTGGAGAACATAGTAATACCATCCATATATATGATTATGCATTTACCTATTAATCCTTTAAATGCATGATTTATGGCTCACTAGAAAGTGGCTCCTATATTTATTAGGACAAAATAAATTCTCTTATACACATAAGAACCCCACTTAATAGTAAATGTAGTAATCTCCCTATCCTTTGATTGTACTAGTATTTGATTATAGCCTAAAAATCCTCCTAATAAAGACATCATTTGAGAGCCACTTACTATCTATATCATCTCATCTAAGGAAGGTACTGGATAGTTGTCTTTCTCAAAAGTTTTGCTCAAGTTTATGATGTCATCACATAACTTGATATCTCCACTCTTTTTTCTTACTAGGACTAAATGGGCACCCAAGTAAAATGTATGATTGGGAAGACCATTCTTGCACTCAATAGATTTTCTACTTCTGTTTGAATGAGAGAGGTTCTAAGATGGGGTTCACTAGTCTTTATCTCTATCTAATTTAATTGTGGTCTAGTTTTAGTGGAATTATGTGAGTGATGACCTTAAGGTCATAAACCTTCAAGTCTTCATATGTCCAAATAATCACATATTTGTATCTAGTGATCAAATCTTTCACCCATTGTCTTTCTTCTGGAGTGTAGTTGAGGCTAATGTTAACATAGTGTGGGCTATGATCATCGCCTAAATTATACATTTTGAATTAGACTCATTGACTTTGGGTTACCTTAGTTATTAATCTTAGGGATATATATCAAATGGTATTTCTAAGGAGACCAAACTAGTAGGGATATGATTCTCTTTGAGCTAGAGTATACCTTCCTTATCTGACTCCTCTTGGCAGAGATGAATAACTTCCTTGTCATCAATGATTTATGACATAAATTATTATAAATTGGTTAGAAATTGAATGATTTATTGTTCATCATGAAATACTTAGAAATTTTCTATGTTATAAAAAACAAAAGGTCAATGTACTAGCTCAATAGAGAATCTCTTTACCTTAGATTTTTGGAGAGGCTCCAAATTGGTAGTAGTAACATCTAGTGAATCTATAGTTTGATTTTGATCTCTTAGAAATGCTATTATGTTGAAAGCCTCAAATATATCAATCAAATCCCATGGTCTATGTTTATATATTTTCAAATATGAGAGATTTCACTATTAATTGTTTTTGACCTAACTGATTACTAGATCTGAATCCCTAAATACCAGTAATTACTTGACATTATTCTTGAGTGAAAATTGAAATCTCAAAAATAATGCTTCATATTCAACCCTATTTTTAGTGCAAGTGAACTCTAACTTATATTTTAACAAGAAATTCTTCCCCTATGGATCAATAAATTCAATTTGGACACTTGATCCTTATTTGGATCTAGCACCACAAAGTGGAGCTCCATAGTTAATTAGAACGCTCAAATTTTGGATATTGTATTTGATTTTGGATAGTAAGAGTATAAATACCAAGATTATGGAATTAATACTTTACCTCTTCATTCTTCACATTGTAATCTATGATAGGATATTTCATCCCTGGTTCCCTATCAATCAATATTTGATTTGTAATGCCTCTTTATGGTAGCTAGATGTGAAAGAAATCCATTGAGAGATATCCATTGAACATTTTAGACTAGTCCCTATGAAACAATAGTTCATAGCATTCAAGTATGTCTACAACAAGGATGTTGATAGTCATCTAAACTTGTGGATTAGAATCTACCTAAATGCTTATATTAGTTAATTCTCCAATCATAGGTACCACCTATTTATCCAATTATGAGACTATTTTATTTGAAGGGCTTGGAGTTAGGCTCAAATTTTAAAATATAGAAGTAGGAATTATAGTTGTAGAAGCTCCATAATCAACTAAACAATTATGAATATTATTTTAAAATTCCTTGATAGTCAAAATAAAGGGTGGGACCTCTGGCTTGATTTTATAGATAATATTGGTCTCATCAACCTTTTCTTTATCTATAGATGTTTTTGAACTTTCCATATGGGCCTTCTCTATGATAGATTGCCATAGTAATTCCTTCTATTTAGTGATTTGAGTTAATTTATGAAAGGTACTATTAAATGTTATATTATACATCTATAATCTATATTTTTTATTACAACTTGGGCCATTAGCATTGTCTATATTTCTTTGTATGCCAATGAAGTCATTACATAGCTTTTAAACCATCCTCTAAATAGAATACATCTCTACATTTATAGATTCAATGCCCTGAATTATAGTAGTATAAGATGTATTCATCTATTGATTCTACTGGTAATTATTACCTTATGTATGGTTATTCGATAAACTATAATTTGGATGTGTTTTTTGTATCAGAGTAAGAAGCATGTATAAATATTTCTAATTAAATGTAGGGATATCTTCTTCACATATGGTATTGGATTCAATGCTATGAATCCATTGTTGATATTAGGTGTACTAAGAAATTGGGGATTAACATGACTATCAATGTTGATGGTCTCTTCATAATCTAATGCTAAGGTGGTGATAACAACTACCCTTGTCAATAACACTATAGTAATTAGATCCAAAGCATTTTTGTACATCTCTAATTCTAATGATTTTTTTTGTTTTATACCTTGGGCTTAACCAGGTATAGTTCTTCTAAAATTTTGCATTGAAAGTGTGGATGGTTTCCCTCTTCATGTCAGTGAATTAATGGTATATCAAACTAGGACTAGTGACTTGTCTGAGTTGTGAAAGAGAAGTGGCTTGACATGTATTCCAAGAAGTGATGGAATTTTCTAGTAGATTCAGATACCAATCATAAGTAGCATCCATTACTGTAAAAGATAAAATATTTCATGTAACATCCTCATTAATAACATTCACTAATCTTCAAGTAGCTTTAAAATATTTTATGTTTTCCTCTGTTATTCTTGTTCTCAAAGGAAAGAAGGATGGTAGAGACTTTTCAAGGTTCTTGGGTAGGTTATGCACATCTCCTAGGATGTTAATATTACATCCAACCAAGCAAGGTGGTTGAGCCATGGGATGATTAATAGGGTAAGTGATCCTTATTGGGGAAGGTGTTATGGTTATATCATGGATTGAGGTAGTTGGTACAAATCTAGGTCTCATATGATCTGATAAGGATGAGGCTATAAGACTAGTCTGAGAACAAAATCTAGTCACCCTCCTAGGTGACTCCAGTGCAAATTTATGTAGAAACTAATGTCTTTTATTAGAGGTGCTAAGGGCCTCCTTATAGTGATAAAAAGAGTGTTGATGTGGTTTTTATGCACACCAGCTCATAACAAGGTAGAGTCTAACACTTGAGGATCTCAATGGATGTGAACTCCACTATAGGGAATGAGTTATAGGTATGTGATCTTAACAACTAGGTGATGGAATAGCATGCAGGTCATGCAAGTTGTTAACAAGGATTTTGAATAGAAGGGTGGTCTCTAAAAAGAAATTAAATTCTAGATGAGTTGATGGTTAGATGGTTGATAATCTCGACTGGCTATGTCTCAAAATTTAATCAAAAAAGTAAGGGTATAGCAGGAAAGAGAGACTCTTATGGATTTAAGAATCACTTCTCAAGCTAGTTTCTAAGTGGAAAATTTCTTTCAAAACCAATATCTATTTTTGGAAGATATTTCACACACACAGTCAGACATGCTCAAGCAGTCTAGGATAATATTGATATAGGAAACTAACAGGCCTTAGTCAAAGGTTATTTATTTTAGAGTAGCTATTACACATTCTTACTTAGGAGAGTATGGCTTAGACAATTGAGTTATTTGAGATAATTGTTACACTTTAATAGAAAACTACATCAATGAAAACACCTCTACACACTCAAACATATGAATCAATCAACTTACTTTCAAATAATCAATGTAATTTTATAATCATTCAATAGATTTTGGATATTTAAAACTAGCATATCAATCTTAACAATAAATAATTCCTCATAGATTTTGTATAATAGGAATTATTGAATCATATAATGAAAAGATATAAGCCTAATTACACAAATATTGGAAATAAAATACATAAAAACATAAGCTAAGAATTGAAATTGATTATACTCTTGTATATTGAAATATACTAACCTTTTACAATTGTGCATTACATGTGTTTAAATAGACTTTGGGAAGGGGTCACCTCATCATCAAAATACATTACATGGCATAGTTAGAACATCAATTCTAATTGTGGTCTCAAAATTCTATAAAGTTATCTTACACTTGTCAATAGTTAAATTTTGCCTTTGTAAAGTCATGTATTGTGTCCATGTTTATAAAATGTATAAGCAAATTTTACAATAAGATTGAATTATAAGATAACTATAAATATAAAATTGACACTAGTATTAAAATGTAAATGAAAAAAATAATCCCTTAAGGCTAAGTCGACATCTGCATGGGTGCATTGACCTTAGTGAGAATTATAATTATAGTAATTGAAGTAGGACTAGATGTAGGCACTTCAGTTTACTTCTTTACCTCTATCTCAAGATAATATTTATGTGCCACATCATGATATTATCTAATTATATCTAAGTTTAAATGTGAGGGTCTATGTACCCTACCAACCTACCCTAAAAGCTTTACATGTTTAGCATTTATCATTTGAAATTTTATTTTGAAAATTTCAACTTCAATTACCTTTTTCCTTACAAAGCTCAGTTTTGCTTCAAAATCTTATGGTGGTAACCCTTGTAAACTCTACTTGAAATTGTCTAAGGCTTCTTGAATAAATTGATCAAAGTTTATTTTGATTATCAACTTTCCTATAGCATTCTTTGTTTTTGACAACTTCAAATCATTCAAAATCTATAAGATGAGGGCCTCATGTTCTTGGTATTTAGAGATCAATTCCCCAACTTCTATTACACATTTTTTGGCTTCCTCTACTATAATTACCACCAAATTGAGGGCTTTAGATGCCTCTAATAGTGTCACTAAATATAAATAGTTTTAAGCTTTATTGGTTATGTTCAAAATAAATAATTTCAATTTACTCTCATATATCTTCAAAGAACTAAATAATTTATGAGTTTGGAAAATATGAGGGGCTAATTCAGCCCTCAGTTCTTCAAGTTCCTCTAAAGAATTATAGAATTTTAAGGCATCATCCTATACCTTAGCCTCAATAACTACTAGAATGTGAACCATTTGTTTCTATTATTTTATTTTTTCTAGTTCTTCTTCTAGCTCCTACCTTGTCAATTTTATCCCTTCATGTAGTGAAACCATGGCATGTTTGTGTGCTTCATCTAGGGATATAAAATATTAATTATAGGGGGATATCCCCAAATTTTCTAAGTGACCTCTTAGATAAGGATAGACTTCTTAACCTTTTTCTAGAATCATTTCCTTATCAGCTTCATCCTCCAACTTTCTCTTTCTCACCCTTTGAATGCTCTTAGAGGGATTGTCAAATAGGGTGATTATTGATGGGAGCTCCATGATTTTAAATTTTTAAATTTGATCATATTTGGCTCTTATATCTATGGCCCATGGAGGAATCACTATCTAGTTAGGGTCTATTTCTTATGTGTCTATAGTCATAACCTCTTCCTCAAGATATTTTATTGATTGTTACATTTTATCTCCCTTGAGGACTAAGTCTGAAAGGGAGGGCCAAGTGATCATGGGCCAATCCACACTTCCATATTGAGGGAATAGGTGAACCATAATGACTTGCTTTACCTTCTTCCAATTTCTTAAGGTTATAATGGTAGTTTATTGGGATACACTAGGGGATGGCATGGGTAAAGAGATCTAGGTAAATGAAACATGAAGTTGGAAAGTGGCCATTACTATGTCCATTTCCTTGGTGGCCATTTTATTCTTCATTATCTTGATTATGGAAATGCCAGAGGGAACACTAGGAATAGAGGGAACAATATATGTGGATGGCACCATGGGGAGAGATGGAGTAATGGTAGTGGTATAATACTTTTCTACCTTTGGAATGAGCAAAGGAATGTGCAAGAGAGAAGAGGAGGATAATAAAAAATTAGGGGTGGAGGTGACAATTTCCACTTTGGGAATCTTCAAAATAGATGAAACTATAATTGAACCAAAAATAAGAATAGATGAATAAACAAGGGAAGTGGTCTCTAAAGTCTGATCCTTGTTATATATTAAATCCTCAATGATTTATGCCTTCCCTTTATTAGCCACAAGGCTCAATGCCTTAGCTATTTCTAGTTATTCTTCTTCATCTAGCTCCTACTCTACCTCTACTTGTTCTTGATCTGATATTGCATTACCTATGGAGGGATCCCTTTAAGTCCTTCTATATCAAATAGTAGTCATCTCCTCTAAGGAGGAGCCTTGCTAAGTTGAGGTAGAAAATTACTCTATAGTCAGGCCTAGAAATATATAATCTTAAAATTGGGGACGGGATAGATATAGGCATTTGTAATGTAGCTACAAATAGGTGTTCTTATTCTTCCTCATCAGAGGAATATAGATCAATTAGGTCCGCTAAAATTCCCTTAAGATCATGTTAATTTACTCATAGCTTTTTCTTGATATATTTCAACATAAAATTAAGTTCATATGATGGACCCCCTTATACCTCTGTCTACTATGGGTGATAGCTATTCCAAAAAATTGAATTTGTCCATGCTAAAGTAAGTGACAACCTATTACGTATTTATTTCAATGTAATTTAAGGTTCCTATTAAATTATCCTAAGATGATAATCCATTAGGCTTACAAATTTTGTCATGTCTAAGACCTAGTCATCATCCTTTGCATTGAAAAATTGAAAGTCATGGTCATAAGGGACATGTTTATATGGGACACCTAATCCTTGGATATGTCTTTGTATGTGTCCATGGGGGTCCTAAAACTATGTGGCATGGTGGGCAAGTGGTATATTTTTATCTTATTATAAACCTCTCCAAAGTGATTTATCTATGTGTAGAGCATTCTGATAGTGATCACATGTGAACCATAGAATGGGATCTTTTTATTTTTAATCAGGGCCTCCTTGAAACTCCACTAGAGTTTATAAGCAATTTCTTTCATTGATAATTTCTATGGTACATATTTGGTGAGACACACAAGGTATACCTTATGACCAACAATCATAATTATCATATCACTAGGATATAAACATTAATCACCCTTTTTATCTAGTGATTTGTATATGCTCTCTCAAATCTAGGTAGTGGAGTTTGATGAATTGTTTTCTCCACATGAAGATAAAAATTCTTGGCTATTCAAACCATGTTCTTTGTATATGTATAAATATGCATGAACTGGTAATAATCAAAAATGTAATTCTTAACATTATCTATGGCTAGGATCTAGAGCTTACCAAGGACCTTATACATCATGCCCTTCATGGCATCCAAGTGATAGGACATCATGTAGAAGTGGCTAGCTAAAATGGGCCACTTTCTCTTGTGTAGGACTTGTTCTCTGAAGTGGAATCTAAAAATTTCACCCATGGTGAATGTTTCATCACTGGTCATCATCAAATGAAGTAATGAACCCCAATCCAAATTAAGAAAATGGATGCTAGGCATGCCATACATCCTATTTAGTAGGGCCATCCCGATCTGCACTCCCATTCTAAATTTATTAATGAGGGTGGGATTATTTATTGTATAAGTCATTGTCTTACATTAGAGAAGCCATGAGCTTAGTACCTATTGGAAATATTGTCATTAATGTCAAAGGTTTAGTTTTATTGGTGATAAAGGCCCCATTACATTTAATGTTATTTATCTTGGCTAATATGAGTTAATATTTATTTAATATTAATGAATATATTTTTCATTGCATATGAGACAAAATAAGGGCCCAAGGAGAAGTTGAAGAGTCATGGGATAAAGACAAAAGAAGGATGGGATGCATTTTCCAATGAAGAGTCATCTTGGGGAATACCAAGAGTCATCAAGTGAAGACAAAAGAGTAAAGGGAGAATTTCTCATGAAGGGACACTTAAAGGAATATGAAAAGTCACCAAAGATAAGGACAAAAGTGGCAAAGACATTTTTGGTCATGAAGGGTCACCACATGACTTTTCAAATGCTTGGATATGAAGGGTCATCCAAGATTGGCACCATTTTCCATGAGGAATGAAAGGTCACAAAGGGGGAAGGCCAAAGGTCATTTAGAAAGCTATAAATAAAGGCTTGAGTAGCCATTTGTAATGTGGATGTGAGAGGTTGATTTGATATTGTAATATCTAGCTTAGAAGAACAATTGTGAGAGATGATTTGTATTTGTTATATTTAGCTTAGAAGAGCAAAAGTGAGAGAGAGAAAGAAGATGTTGTATTGATCTATCATTTGTTGAGATAACAACATTGAGAGATAGGTGTGTGGTATACACAAAGGGGTTGGTGCTCCTGTGGGTTGGTGCTCCTATCAGTTGGTGCTCAAGAATTGTTGTTGGGTTGGTGCTCAAAAAAGGGGTTGGTGTTCCTGTGGGATGGTGCTCATGATTAGGTGATGGGTTGGTGCTCGACAAAGGGGGTTGAAGCTCCTATGGGTTGGTGCTCATGAATTATAGCTAATTTTTTTACTTGGCAAAGGGGTATGGTGCTCCTATGGGGTTATTGTCAAGAATATATTTGAGATTGATTCTCTGTGGGTTTTCCCACATTGGGTTTCCATGTTATATCTAATGTCTCTCTCTATCTTGTGTGATGTTTATTGTTTGAGTTTTATTGCATATCTTGAATGATTGATTAAGTGGAATTTGGTTAAAGGAAATATTTATAGGATATATAATATACTAATTCACCCCCCTCTCAGTATATTTAGTGCTTAATAATTGGTATCAGAGCAGGTTCCTTCAGAAAGGGTTTAACAGCTTAAAGGTAGATCAAAGGAAAAGCACAGATGGCCATGCAACTAAGGAAAATCAAGAATTGAAATATATGGTTGAAGCTCTTAAGGAAAAGGTGTGTATCTTGGATTCTAAGTTGGATATAAAAGTAAAAGAAAAGAAGATATTTATTCAGGATCTTAAGAATCAGTTAGAGGTTGCAACTTTAATTTTAACATCAAAAGAAGAAGAGTGTAATCAGTTGAAGGTTGAGTTGAATTCTTTAAAGAATAATCATGAGAAGCTTATAATCAAGGTTGAAAAAGATCATGAAATATCAGTCCAAGGAAATAAGGATGTAGGTTTTGAAGGCAAATCAAAGAAGTTGATTGGGCAGCCCAATGCTTTCAAGTTTTCAAACTCTTTTCAAGGCCGATGTTTTGTTTGTCATCATGTTGGTCATAGGGCAAGATATTGTATGAGGAGAAGCAACCAGTTAAAGGGAGATCTTAGTCACATTCAAGAAAAAGTTATGAGAAATATTGTTTGCTTTTGTTGTCACGAGGTTGGACATATTGCTAGATTATGCCAAAATAAAGTAAAGAGATATTCAAAGTATGTCAAAGGTTATAGAGACCCTAGAAAATATAAGAAAAGACAAATTAAGGTTTGGAGACCTAAAATAATAAAGGTTGATCAAGTTGAGTTCAAGAATGAAAATGAATTACTTGCTATAGTAGAAAAAGAATCAGATAAGAAGGATTGTAAAGAATCTCTTGTTATATTTGAGCATGAGCTTTGTCAAGATAAGATAGTTGTAAAAGTTGAGAAAAAAAAGAATATTATAAATGATAAAGTTTGTAAGTCAAAAAGGTCAGACATGCTTAAATGGATTCTAAAAGAAAAACACAAGAAGATCAAGGAAGAAACAGAGGAGATGTGGGAATTTCTTGAGATTTATTTCTAGAACCCTTTTGTGTGGGGCTGTCTCTTCTAGGCTTCAAGGAGACACTTTTAAGAAAAGTAAAGCATTGTGGATGCTATTGGGTCTTGGATATGTTGCATGACAAGAAGGTGATTTGGCAGATTAATTTGTATATCTTTTGAGGGAATATATTTTTGAAGAATTTTTTTGCATCAGTATTATGGTTTGAGGCTATTAGAATGATTCTTGCATATGCAGTGTTTTAAAGTATTTCAAATGATTATTTTCATAAGATATGGAATGTTGAAAAGAGCTAACAGTTTCAAAAAGAAGGAAAAGGATACTCATGCAGATTCAATCAAGAAGGATCAAAGTTTCAAAGCTCCATTCATCAAGAAGAAGGTTCAGTCGTGTTCATGGCAGAAGAAACAACCTGAAGATTCTATGTTGGTGTAAAAGTCTTTGCATGTAAGAGATAAAGATTAGCCATGGTTTGTTGATAGTGGATGTTCAAGGCATATGACAGGAGATAAGAGTAAAGAAGATCAATGGTGGTACATCAAGATTGAAAAATAAAACCACTGCCAAGATAGCCAGAAAAGGTACTTTATTTTTGGATAATGGTAGAACCAAGACTAAGAATATTTCATAAGCATAATCTATTGAATTTAAGGCAAATATGTGATCAAGGATACACCTTAAAGTTTCATGTGGAAGGTTGTGAGATTAGAAGAAAATATTCAAATGAGTTAATTGCAAATTCTCAAAGGACAGGTAAAATCAAATATCTTCTCAAAGATTGGTGAGAGGAGTTGGGAGTAATTTCTATTAATTCTTGCCATTGATGTTCATCATCAAGTGAGGGGGAGCTAAGTGTTAGCTCTAGGTAAGCCCTTTGCCATTGATGTCAAAGGGGGAGAATAATAGGTATAGGTACAGGTGCAAAAAATAGGTATAGGGAATAGGTACATGTTGTTACAGTAAGGGGGAGTTACTGTATGTTTTCAGATGACAGTATGTGCAGGTGATAGGATGTGGTAGTTTTAGGATTGAGGTTGCCATCAATGACAAAGGGGGAGATTGTTGGAAATATTGTCATTGATGTCAAAGGTTTAGTATTATTGGTGATAAAGGTCCCATTACATTTAATGTTATTTATCTTGGCTAATATGAGTTAATATTTATTTAATATTAACGAATATATTTTTGGTTGCCTATGAGACAAAATAAGGGCCCGTGGAGAAGTCAAAGAGTCATGGGATAAAGACAAAAGAAGGATGGGATACATTTTCCCATGAAGAGTCATCTTAGGGAATACCAAGAGTCACAAAGTCAAGACAAAAGAGTAAAGGGAAAATTTATCATGAAGGGACACTTAAAGGAATACGAAAAGTCACCAAAGATAAGGACAAAAGTGGGAAAGACGTTTTTGGTCATGAAGGGTCACTGCATGAATTTTCAAATGCTTGGATATGAAGGGTCATCCAAGATTGGCACCCTTTTCCATGAAGAATGAAAGGTCACAATGGGGGAAGGCCAAAGGTCATTTGGAAAGCTATAAATAAAGGCTTGAGTAGCCATTTCTAATGTGGATGTGAGAGGTTGATTTGATATAGTAATATCTAGCTTAGAAGAAAAATTGTGAGAGATGATTTGTATTTGATATATTTAGCTTAGAAGAGCAAAAGTGAGAGAGAGAAAGAAGATGTTGTATTGATCTATCATTTGTTGAGATAGCAACATTGAGAGATAGGTGTGTGGTATACACAAAGGGGTTGGTGCTCCTGTGGGTTGGTGCTCAGCAAAGGGGTTGGTGCTCCTGTGGGTTGGTGCTCACGAACAAGTGCTGGGTTGGTGCTAAGCAAAGTGGTTTGAAACTCCTGTGGGTTGGTGCTCATGAATTATAGCTGAGGTTTGTACTTAGCAAAGGGGTATGGTACTCCTATGGGGTTGTTCTCATGAATATATTTGAGATTGATTCTCCATGGTTTTTCCCACATTGGGTTTCCATGCTATATCTAGTGTCTCTCTCTATCTTGTGTGATGTTTATTGTTTGAGTTTTATTGCATATCTTGAATGATTGATTAAGTGGAATTTGGTTAAAGGAAAGATTTATAAGATATATAATATACTGATTCACCCCCCCCTCTCAGTATATTCCATGCTTAATAGTACCTTGTCCATTAAATTCTATTGGTTCCATAAAACTAGTTTATGCTTAAAAAAATGCATTTAAAATTGGTAATGATAGATACCTTTGAAAGTCATCTCCAGAGATGCATGCCACAACTATCTGGTTATACATGTGGTATATAAATGCATCCTATGTAATATTCCCCATAAAGATAAATATCATAGAAGTTATATGTAGGGTATCACCTCAGGCTTGGTTGCCACTAAGTGAAGTGCTTGTCTCTTGAGGGAGAGCAATTCTATAATGAATTGGCATTATGTGGCAGATGGATTTCCATCTAGAAAAAACACATTAAATGAGTGCATAATATCCCATAAATTTGATTAATTTACATACCTATTATCAAATATATTTGCATCATATATTATGTTAGTGAAAATCTTAGATGATGATGCCATTGTAATTATGTGTAGTGCTCATAGTTTCTATTGACCATTTTGCCCAATAAGCTAAAATCGGTCCCCTTCTTCCTTTGCTATTCAAAGCTAGTCAATTTTAGGTTACACAAATTCAATGCCACTTAGTTCATTGGCCTTGGTTCAATAATCCTAGTTTAATCAGTCAGCTCATTGACAAGTTCATTGTGCACAGTGTTGAACTGTTGAACCGGTTCAATGAATGATTCAAAACAAATGGTTCAACCACCTTGGTTTAATTGGCTCAATGCGCAACATTGAACCATTGAACCAATTTCAATTTAATGGTTTGGTTCAACAAGCCTGGTTCATCCAGATGGTTCAGTCATTTTGTTCAATTAGATGGTTCAACAACTTCAAGTTCATTGGCTTTGATTCACTTGGCATTGGTGTGCAATGGTTGAACCCCTTGAACCATTAAACCATTCTTTGGTTCAATGGCTTAGTTCAAGGGTATGCCCAAATGGCCAAAGGGTAGGTTAAAGTTCAAATGCCCTTATGGAGGGTAGGCACTTCAAAGAAGAGGTAGTTGAAAGGTAAGTTTAGATTATGTTTAAGTCCTGAAATCCTTCAGACTTTTGTCGGAAGGAATTCCTTTAGGTAAAAAGTCTGAAGGAATTCGGGCCAAAGTTCAAAGCAAAGGCTGAATGATCACCTTCCCTTTAAGAAGGTGTTAGGAAGGGACTTCAAGTAGAAAAGGGAGCTGCAAAAAGGGCCGAGGAGGACAAAACCCATAGAGAAGCCAGTGAAGGACCCAATGACATTTTGTCAGGGATGGTGACATCCTGAAAGCTGTCAATATTAAGAAAGTGAGTTAGCCATTGGTTTTCAAAGTGATGATAGCCATGTGAACATCAAATTTTATACCATGAAATTTCCATTTGCTTTCAAACTGAAAGGAAGCCAACCATGAAAGGAAGCCCACAAATGCAGCGACCCACTAGAAGATCACCCATGAGGGCTGAAGGAGCCAGAAGAGAAAAGATAGGAAAAAGACAAAGTGCGAAGCATGGAGTAAGCAGATAGTCCAAGTGGTGAAGGGAAGCACCGATTCGAGAAGTGACTCTAGCAGGTGAAATAGTGGTTGCAAATTGTAATTAGAGGATGTGAATAGCCAACTGTGTGACCCTTCTTTCTTTAATTCATATTTATGAGTAGACAAGTTGTGTATGTGCCTTTAAGAAGTAGTCTCGATTAATAGCATGGCCATGTCAAAAAGGCCTGAAGTCAAAGCCAGGGTCGACACAAAATTTATTTTTTTGGTAGCCTGCTCTTCCCAATGAGGGGATGCAAATAGGCCACTTGTAAAAATGGGCACCAAAAGGCCTCCTTTCTTCCCCTATTTATTAAGGACTTATAATTTTGAGAGATCATCTTCCACATTTGTAAGGCGTAACCCTGGAAAAATTTCACCTGAATCAATAAATGCATTTTTTACCTCTATCTTGGATAGATATTTTTGTGTATGTCTTGAGTGTTAGTTTATGTTTAGCCATTGTTTCTTGATGCTTTCATAGGTTCAACACCAACATATCAGTTGTCTACAAGGTGCCATCTCTATAGCTAACAAGGGGAGTTGTATTTGGAAGTGCAAAATAGAAGAAATTAGTTACAGTGTGTGTTTCATAGCACCTTGGTGAACCTCTATTTTTTGTGTTTTCCATTAAGGCCTCCCTGCCAAGTTTCTTGCATCCTAGTCCTTCTACCAAGATTAAAGTGTATGTATATATTTGTCTAGTTTTTAGTGTGAGTGTGAGAAGTTTGACTTTATTTTGGTGCATCACCTTCCTAGAGTAGTTTGTTTTCCTAGAATCTTTCTCCCTTTTCATCCCCCCCATTATATATCTATATATCTATATGTGCGTGCGTGTGTGTGTGTGTGTGTGTGTTAGCACTTACTAGAATGAACATGATGCATCAAAGGGAGCTAGCCCTTATCTAGAGACTCTCCCCTCTAGCTTCGCTAGTCCCACAAGTAAGAAGGGAGTTTCCATAGTTGCGTGAAGAAGGCAAGAGCTCGGCCTCCTACCAAGGGTTCAATATTTTGTGTCAACCTTTTTGGCATGCCTGGTGGGACATAGTCTTACAATTCAGTAAGGTTTTAGGATTGGTGCTGGTCCTATTACAGTAAATCAAGATTTCTAGCATCTGGCGACTCCATTGGTAAGAGCTTCAATTTTCCAATCAAGACTTGTTTCTTAACTTTCTATGCCTAAAGTCACCACACAGTCTACTTCTAAAGGGGTTCCCTTTGATTTCATTGAGTTGCCTTTGAACTTAGCAAAAAGACTAAGGTTTGAAAAGACCCATCCTTATTCAACAAGCCACCCTCCCAGACCTATTGTAAGGGATGCATATGCAACAAAGCCATAGTTACAGCCCATCCCAGCTATGGCATTGCCCTTTGTGGCTTTCCATGGTCAGAGCCCCCTAAATCTCCTGTATTATGATCCAATCTTGGGAATATCCCTAAAAAATGTGCCTTCTTTCAATGGAGAGGAGCACATTATAGTTGTCAAGCACATTAGGAATATTGCTAACCTCTACAATATGCATAATGTCATAGAATAAAATATTACAATCAAATTACTAGCATTATCTCTTAAAGGCAAGGCTCTTGACTGGTATGGGACCTTGCTTATAAATTCAATCCATTCTTGGAATGAATTGGGTACTCAATTGATAGTCTATTTTGGGGAAAAGAGTGATGACCTCTCACTTGCTGAGCAGCTGACGACCATAAAGAGAGCCCCACATGAGTATATGTAGAATTTCAACACATGGTTTCAGAAGACTTGGGATAGAATACCCATTTTGGTAAGACTGAGTGCTAGCTATGCCTTTCTTGTATTATTTAAAAGCATTAAACAGTGATATTGCTGTGATGATACAATCCATGGGAGGGCATATACTACCTACTACTTAGGACATAGCCATAGCAAATGAAAATTGAATAGTATAGGCTACGAAAATAGCCCTTAAACCTCACATGCCACTTTTCCTATAAATGCTACCCATAATTCAAGTCGTTGCTCCCACATTGGCTCCTCTGTCTAGCATAGAGAAACTAGCTGATAATCCATCTAATGAGCTTCATGAAGTTAAGAGTCTATTACAGAGCATGTCAAATAAACTTGTAGCTCTTAAAAGGTAGTAAGCTCAAAGCAACAGATTGAATCAGGGATACCAGCATTATGGCCAAGTCCCTAGACCCCCTATTCAAAACTATAATCAATGACAGGGTCAGCTCAACCAGACCAGGGCATTTCAAGGTTACAATCTAGGCCCCCCTTCATCATCTAAGGTCATGGTGCCCATTCAAAACAACTTGGTATAGGAACAACGAAGTTGTTTAACCATGGGATATGGCCAGGAATAGGCTATTTATACAAATGAGATGATGGGTTATTTCTAGAATGTAGACAATCAGACAACCACTCCTTCCTAGGTTTTTGAGGCTCCAATGCAACCCAGCACGAGTAGCAATCAGGCCCAGCCTGATTCTACCCTCATGAATCATCTGAAAGGGGAATTTTATTTAGTGAATTATGTGGGCACTGTAGACAATCATGCCGACTGTGTTGCAGCCAACACAAGATTTAAGAGGAGAGCATTGGGAAAAGTCCAAGCAACTACCGAATCAATATCTGCACCCTCTCCATTACACTCAAATCAAATGACCCCAAACTTTAGACCACTATTTGCACCCTCAACTCCTTATCCTACACCTCAGGTTAGAATTAGCCCCAAAGAAAGCTTGAAGGGAGGCAATCCCTAGGTCAATATAGTGGACCAGATGAAGAAGCTGCATATGAACATCTCTTTATGGGATTCATTATCTCTACCAGGATAGAAGGACATGCTACAAAGTGAATTACATGAGATGGATCGACAAGCTATCCCAGTGAGCACCAATAATGTCTTGATGATGAATGGACAGCCTTCCACTTTAGGTCAGGTAAAGAAGGAAGAGAAAATTCCCCCTTTTTATGTGTCCTTGGTTTTAGGAGATTTCTTGGTGCATAATTGCATCATTGATAGTGGGGCTAGTAACTCAGTAATGCCCAAGTGCATAGCTGACAAGATGGGACTATAGTATGAAGAGATGAATAAGGGAGTCCTACAGCTAGATGGGACACTTGAAAAAATACTTGGAATTTTGAAGGGTTTAAGCTTGACATTACATGCTTTCCCAACCTTCTCAATTCCACATGATATAGTGGTAGTAGATATTCCTCCTTATTTCATAATTTGCTTGTCTAGGGACTTCACGTCAAAGATAAGTGGCTATCTATCAGTGAATTGGTCCTATCTAGTTTTTAGAACCAAGTATGGGACCAAAGTACAGATTGAATCTGAGCCACTCTATAAGTACCATCTTGAACCATATTCACCCAAGGTAGAAAATGTTAGTTATACCATTATCAACCTAGAAGAGTCCCATATAGACCAATCTCTATCCTCTACTCTTGAAGGGGTTGCAGACCTTCTCTTGGATGAGTGGGAAAATGATAACCTCGAGCATGATCCTGACAAGTTCATAGAGGAGGTAGTCTTTGGAGTCTACTGCATCCATGAAGAGGGTGCCTTCATACAAAATATAATGAAGGCAAGCCAAGAGGACCTAGGTCTATGGAAGCTATATTTTGACAGTTCTAGAAGTAGGCTAGGAGATAGTGGTGAAGTGATGTTAGTCTCCCCTTCAAAGGAGAGATACTTTTTAGCTTTCTATTTCAATTTCTCTTGCAGAAGCAATGTTGTAAAATATGATTCCCTTATCCATGGTCTGGAATGGGCAAGAAAAAGAAGGATTAAGGAGTTGTAGGTTTTGGGAGATAGTGAGCTGATTGTAAATCAAGTGAAAGGCCAAAATTTGACAAAGAACTCCTTGCTAAAGTCCAATCATAGGGTCTGGGACTTGGTGGAAGATTTCCTCGCTTTCAATATCACCTCTATTCTCAGAGAGCAGAATAAACAAGTGGATAGGCTAGCAATAATTGGTGCTCTGTTTGATGTTTCTAAAGAGATAAGTTGAGACTATGGTTCACACTACTTGAAGGTGATAGTTTGTCCCTCCATCCCTGACAACATTCCAAACTGGCAGGTTTTCAAAAATTACCAGCAAATAGCTCTTCCTACAAGAGGAACTGAGTTCGTAACACAAAACTAGGTGAAGCTACAACAGCAATATGGAATCGAAATTGTTCAATTAAAGAATAATAAGCTCCTGAAAGGTTTGGTCACTCTTGAGAGCATCTTCAGTGGATATGACCAATTGAGAAATGACAAGGCATGCATCACAACTAAGGAGGATAATTATGAAAGGGTTGATATCTTCAAGGACAAGTTGCTCACGCTTGGAAAAGTTTGGATGGTTCAAGAAAGGAAGGCTTTCATTTTGTTGTGTCAAGAGTTTGCCAATGTTTTTGTGTGGGATTATAGTGATTTGAAGGGCTTTGACCCAAGACTCACCTAACACACCATTGAATTAGAAGAAGGTGCTAGGCCAGTCATGTAGAAGCAGAGACCTATCAACCTGATGATTGAGCCTCTCATGTAGAAGGAACTAGCCAAATTGATCGAGTTTAGGATTATATTTCCAATCAAACATTCCTCCTAGCTGGCCAATCTTGTTCCTATTAGAAATAAGAATGGGGAGATTAGGCTATGTGTCAATTTTAGAGACCTTAATAAACTCTCTTTAAAGGACCATTATCCCCTCTCGATCATGGAGTGGATCCTTTAAAAGGTAATAGGCAACAAGCATTTCTCCATCTTAGATGGATATTTGGGGTATAATCATATTCTGGTGTAAGGTTGTGACCAGCATAAAATAGCCTTCACTACCAAATGGGGAACGTTTGCCTACAAGAAGATGCCATTCAAGCTGGCTAATGTTGGTGCTACCTTTCAGCGAGCCATGGACATGGCTTTTGGAGGCTTGATAAATAATAATGTGCTGGTATACCTTGATGATGTGATGGTGTTCTCCAAGGAAGTGAGCCAACACATGAAACACGTTAGGCATATTTTTGAAAGGTGTAGGGAGTTCGACATCTCTCTTAACCCAAAGAAATGCATGTTTATTATTCATGAGGGGAAACTCCTTGGCCACATCGTGTCCAATGAGGGATTATCCATTCACCCCAAGAGAGTTTGTTCTATCCTAGAGATGTCCCTACCTAAGCACAAGAAAGGCCTATAGAGCTTCTTTGGCAGGATAAATTTTATTCAAAGATTCATTCCAAATCTCATAGAGATAGTCAAGCCACTGACCTCCATGCTGAGGAAGGGTGAGGATTTCAAGTGGACAACATAAACGAAGGATATCTTTGAATCCATCAAATAGTCCATAACCTAGCCTCCTATTTTGATCAGCCCTAACTTCAATAATGACTTCAACCTCTACACTTTTAGCAATGAAGAGGTGATCTCCACCATGCTTACCCAAGCAAATGGTGATGACCTCAAGCAACCACTTGTTTTTTTTAGTTAGGGGATAGAGGATTTTGAAGTCAAATACATGTATCTAGAGAAGCAAGTCCTGGTAATAGTGCAGAGCCTAAAGAAATTTAGGCATATATTGTCTAACAATAGGATTCACCTCATGGTTCTACATCCTAGCATCAAGGATTTCTTGACCAATCGAGACCTAAATGAGAAGAGAGTGGGGTGGATCACCAAGGTGATGGAGTATGACGTAGACATCAAGATGCCAAGCTAGTGAGGGGAAGAGGCTTGTGTGAATACCTTACTATAGACTTCAAGTAGAAAGGGGAAGACAACTTACTAATTCATGATGCACCTACAGTAGAAGAACTAGCTGTCATAAAGGACTGGGCATCAGACCTGAGGTATTTCCTTCTCACTAATGAGTGCCCACAGGGTCTTGATAAGACTGAAAGAAGGTACTTCAGGCTCCAATCTCTCCCTTATGTTCTGGTTAATGGAGTATTGTTTAGGAAGGATCTCTCTGAGGTCCTTCTAAGATGCATTGACCCAAACTAGGCTGATAAGGTACTGTCTAAGTTCCACGATGGACTAGTAGGTGGTCATTTTGCTCCTAGAGCTACTATAGCAAGGATAATGAGAACTAGTTATTTTTGGCCTACTCTTTTTAGGCACACTCATGCCTAGGTAAGAAAGTGCCATAACTGTGCCATTTTTGATGGGAAGCAATGGTTAGCTGCCATGCCTCTACAACCCATTCAAGTTGAACAACCATTCATGCAGTGGGGCCTAGATTTCATAGGGATGATCAACCCTCCCTCTAGTGCAATACATAAGTGGGTCCTAACCACCATGAATTATTTCACAAGGTGGGTGGAGGTTATTGCTTTGAAAGAGGCAAATGAAAGTGCAGTCCTAGAATTTTATGAGGACCTAGTGACAAGATTTGGGGTCTTAGCCACCATAATCTCAGATAATGCCTTGGCTTTTTTGGGAACCAAAACAAGTGAATGATTGTTGAGGTATGGTATATATCTCAGCACTTCATCTAATTATTACCCATAGGGGAATGGGCTGGCTGAGTCCACCAACAAAAATTTGATCAGGATCATCAAGAGGACCATGAAAGAAAATTAGAGGACTTGGCATGCCAAGCTAAAAATAGCTTTGTGGGCTAATCGAATCACTCTAAAGAGAGCAATTGGAAATTATTCATATACACTCATGTATGGAAGGGAAGCTAGGCTTCCTATATCACTTGAATTTCTAGCATTGGATCTTGCTCACCAGCTATAATTAGAAGAAGGAAATAGCATGGAGGTCAAGCTGTGTGAGCTGATGGAGCTCCAAGAGACAAGGGACCAGGCTATGGTTTCTATGACCAGTCACCAATAGCAAACAAAGAGACACTTCGACAAGAAATCTTCATCAAAATATTTCTTTAAAGGAGACATTGTCTTGAAATGGGATAAAGACCGAGCTAAGCCTGGAAAGCATGCAAAATTTGATGCCCTATGGAGTGGCCCATACATAATCACTCAATGCAAACATCATAATGCATTCCAACTCTCTAGGTTGGATGGTGAGGAACCGCATATCCTAGTTAATGGGATACATCTGAAGCACTACCACTGAGTCTCATTTCATTTGTATATATTTTCCCTTGTGTTTCCTACTTTCCCTAAGTGCTATTACACAAGTAGTTGCTTAGCCTTATGTGTGTTTTTCTTTTCCTTTTAAGGTAAATTTGCGTGACTGGTTCTAGATTGATCAGAGCTATTGCTATTTTTTAAGTCACCATCTAACTCCATGCCCAATGGACTACAACGCAACTGATCTTTAAGCATAACAGGCATGCTTCCCCTGGGAGTCACCAATTTGTTGACCATTTTGCCCAATAGGCTAAAATCAGTCCCCTTCTTCCCTTGCTATTCAAATCTAATCAATTTCAAGTTGCACAAGTTCAATGCCACTTACTTCATCAGCCTTGGTTTAATCAGCCTAGTTCAATTAGTCAACTCATTGGCAAATTCATCATGTACATCATTAAACCATTGAACTGGTTCAACAAATGGTTCAACCACCTTGGTTCAATCAACTCAGCACGCAACATTGAACCGTTAAACCAATTTCAGTTCAATGGTTTAGTTCAATGAGCTTGGTTCATCCAGATGGTTTAGTCATTTGGTTCAACTGAATGGTTCAACAACTTCAATTTCATCGGCTTTGATTCACTTGGCATTGGCGTACAATGGTTGAACCCCTTGAATCGTTGAACCATTCTTTGGTTCAACGGCTTGGTTCAAGGGTATGCCCAAATGGTTAAAGGGTAGCTCAAATTTTAAATGCCCTTACAGAGGGCAGGCACTTCAAAGAAGAGGCAATAGAAAGGTAAGTTAGGATTTTGTTTAAGTCCCAAATTCCTTCAGAGTTTTGTCTGAAGGAATTCCTTTAGGCAAAAAGTCTAAAGGAATTTGGGCCACAGTTCAATGCAAAGGCCAAAGGATCACCTTCCCTTTGGGAGGGTGCTAGGAAGGGAATTCAAGTAGAAAAGGGACTCGTAGAGAGGGCTAAGGAGGACAAAACCCATAGAGAAGCTAGCAAAGGACCCGATGACATTTTGCCAAGGATGGTGACATCCTGAAAGCCATCAATCTTAAGAAAGTGAGTTAGCCATTGGTTTTCAAAGCGATGATGGCCATGTGAACATCAAATTTCATACCATGCAATAGCCATTTTGTTTCAAATTGAAAGGAAGCCAACCATGAAAGGAAGCCTAGAAATGTAGTGACCTGCTAGAAGATCACCCCTGATAGTTGAAGGAGCCAGAAGAGACAAGATAGGAAAAAGACAAAGTGCCAAGCATGGAGCAGGCAGATAGTCTAAGTGGTGAATGGAAGTGATGATTCGAGAAGTGACCCTAGTAGGTGAAATATTGGCTGCAAATTATAATTCGAGGATGTGAATGGTCAATCCTGTGACCCTTTTTTCTTCATTTCATATTTATGAGCAGACAAGCTATGTAGGTGCCTTCAAGAAGCAGTTTCGATTAACAGTGCAGCCATGTCAAAAAGGCTTGAAGTCAAAGCCAGGGTTGACATAGCATTTTTTTTGGTAGCCTGCTCTTCCCAATGAGGGGACACAAATAGGCCACTTGTAAAAAGGGGCACCAAAAGGCCTCCTTTCTTCTCATATATATTAAGGACTTGTCATTTTGAGCGATCATCTTCCACATTTATAAGGCATAGCCCTAGCAAAATTTCACCTAAATCAATAAACACATTTTTTACCTCTAACTTGGATAGATATTTTTGTGTATGTCTTGAGTGTTAGTTTGTGTTTAGCCATTGTTTCTTGATGCTTTCATAGGTTCAACACCAACATATCAGTTGTCTACAAGGTGCCATCTCTACAGCTAATAAGGGGAGCTATATTTGGAAGTGTAGAATAGAAGAAATTACTTACAGTGTGCATTTCACAGCACCTTGGTGAACCTCTATTTTCTATGTTTTCCATTAAGGCCTCCCTTGCAAGTTTTTTGTAGCCTGGTCTTTCTGCCAAGACTGAAGTGTATGTATGTATTTATATGGTTTTTAGTGTGAGTGTGAGAAGCTCAATTTTATTTTGGTGCATCACCTCCTTAGAGTAGTTTGTTTTCCATAATCTTTCTCCCTTTTCATCCCCCCATTATATATATATATATATATGTGTGTGTGTGTGTGTGTGTGTGTGTGTGTGTGTTAGCACTTGTTGGAATGAAAATGATGCATCAAAGGGAGCTAACCCTTATCTAGAGACTCTCCCCTCCAGCTTCACCAGTCCCACAGTGAGAGGGGAGTTTCCATAGTTTCATGAAGAAGGCAGGAGCTTGGCTTCCTACTAAGGGTGTAATATTTTGCGTCAACAGTTTCTTTACATAATCTATGGAAAAAATATTCTTTGCTAGTCACTTATTTATTTACAATACATTCATAAGTAGTGAGGGATTTCATTTGCAGGATAGTAGTCTAGTTTGAATTCATTTGTGATCAATGAATACATAGATGGATGCACATCATATGTATAGCCTCAGCATTCAATTATAATTCATGCATTATAAATGTCCATTGTTCATATGTTTTGTATTATTTGCACAATTCTAATCTCATTAGTTTAGTTGGTAGGTATCCTTAGTAAGTATTAGGGGGTAATTTTGATTTATTGGCTATGTCTAGTGGGATTTTAGTAATCAATAATTAGGATTTAGGTTTTGTGTTAGGATCAGCCTAAAAAAAATCTAAACAAGTATTCCAAACACAAATCCCAAACAAAACTATCAAATAAAAATCTTGAATACCAAATCTATTGGGATAAATGTTCTAAACAAAATGTCTGATAAAAGGCCAACGAGCAAAAAAATCTCTAAATCACATAAATTTAATGATGATTGTTTCAAATAATTTGTCTAATCAAAAATATCTAACATAATCTTTGATAAAAGGTCTGAACAAAAATCTGGATATAAATTTTTTGATAAAGACAAGTCATTCAAAATAACTATTTGGATAGAATGACTAACATGAAAACTCTAAACATAAAGTTTGATACAAAATCCTGATGAATAAGACCAGATCATAAGTTATTAATTTTTGAAGAACAAAATTCTTGATAAAAAGGCTCAAGCAAAATGTTGAAAGACCAAATCCTAAATAATTCCTCCAAATAAACAATGTCCCAAAAAACATGCAGAGTTAAAAAAATCTCTCGAAAGGCATTAATAGAGTTAGTCCATAAAATGTATAATACTATGCCCTATTATTCTAAGTGTAAAGACTAAGGAGCAATCCAATTATAAATTATACAAACACGTAAAATAAAGGCTCAGTAAATAAGGGCAAAAATAAAAAAAGGTGGGTCCCCATTTTCCTTTAAAAAAAGGGGTATATTGGGTAAAACAAAACTAACTATATGTTCTTAATGGGAAAAAGAAGGTGAATTTAATCAAGTTTTCTATGTAAATTGTAATGGCTAGAGACATACCTTTATCTCATAATTTTTAATGTAAAATTACTATATACATCCTTATGACTATGTAGACAAATTTGAACAGACGTGATATTGATGTTAACTTTACCTCACAAGTAAATGTTTCCAAATGATGCCATATTTGCTCAATAAAATATGCAACATTTGAACCACATGCATAATTGAGTAACTAACTTTTTGATCACATTTAAAATGGATTATAAATTTAATATGCACCTTCTCTCATCATCTATCAACCCCCAACTCTAAACCCACATCTGATTAGATATGCATATTATGAGATACTATTGGTTCTTAAGGGGGAAAACAAGGAAAATTTTGAAAAGATATTACATGAAAATGAGGATTGATATAGATTCACTTTAAAAAACTAAAGTTGTATGAAATAATCCAATATATATATCAAGGTTTTTATGGACTTGATCTCATGTAAATTTATTTTTTGAAAAATATTTTCTCACATTCAAAAGTTATAAAATGGGACAAAAGTTTATCAATAAAGAAAGAAACTTTTAAACCATGTGCCTAATACAGGAAATAAATTCATGTTCATATATATAATTTCCTATAAATTTAATATATATGTTATCCCTCCATAAATCTCTAGACTCTCATGTTATTAGATGCATCTTGAAGAGAGGTTGATAGTTCTTAATGGGAAATATATGGTGAAATTGGTAAATTGATTTCATTTAAATTTGGATGGACAGAGATGCATCATTATATCGTACAATTTCATACAAGAGTGCTATAAAAATCCCTAATACTTTGTGTACTCAATAAAATCTAATGCAATTTTTATAAAAAATTATCTCACAATGAAAAGTTATAAACTAAGATTAAATTTGCTCAGTAAAGGAAGCAACTTTTGAAACACAAGGAAAATCAAAGAATTGACTTCATAGTTACATCCATAAATGAACTATAAATATAATATATTATTTAAATTGGCCTCTTTTGATCCCCAAAATCAAAACTCACATGCTACCAAATGTTTCTCTTAAGAGAGACTACTAGTTCTTAAGGTGAAATGAGGATTCATAATTTATCATTTTTTATTCTAACAAGTTCAAAACATTCATAATTATTATACATTTTGATAGTTCTTAGGTTTCCCAGTTTGTGACTAAGAACTTACATGTCCTAAAATGGGTTATAGGAAGTCAAGGATACTAATGATGTGGAAGAATAAATTTTGGTTCATAAGTGTGTAATGGTTATCTCTAGGTGTATAAGAAGTTTTAGAGGTGGACTTTGATTGGAACGTACTATGTTGACTTTGTATTAAGATTCTAGGGTTTTGGGCTCTACTAGAAGAGTGGTCTACCTTATGAGTTGATTTATAAGGATTCTTAATATTTTTAATGGGCCAAATGGGTTATCAAATCAAGATTCATAGAGATTTGAAGGTTTGTTTGTCTCAAATTATTCAAGTTTTTATCAAGTTGGATGACTAGTTGGCTAGTAGGTTTCTGAAGGAAGTATGTTGTAGAGGATGATCTTGGTGACGAAAGTTTTTGTGATTAAGTGGTAATATTATAATGATATATATATGAATTTTTAGGTCTTGAATATGTTTCCACTAGAATTTATGGGCTCTACAATTTCTAGGTAGGGCTACAAGAAGGCTAGATAGGCCTAGTGTCAAGAAGAGTGTCTTTTGATAAAATTATCTAGAAGATAAATGAGTGAGTATTTCTAATGTGAGTTATAAATTTGGTTTAGTGCATTTTTCCTATTTTGTGTAGTGAAAATTCAGACTTTGTGGTCATGAAAGTGTCTTGAGAGAGAAGGCTAGTAAGCTTGCATGGTGGTTCTTCATGGTGTATGGAGATATGAAGATGATCAAGTGCTGAAATGGATTATAAATACTATCAGTAGTCTCTATTATATGTTTCTTGGTTAGCTACATCATATTTTAGTTCTTTTGTTTGTTCTTTCTTCATTATTTGGAGTGCTTGGTTGAAGAGAGTGTTGGCATGGAGCAAGAAGAAGTTGTCAAGGCAGGAAGAGGTAGGCTCGAGGTAAGGGGGAGTTTGTATAATCTTTATAAGATTTTATTTTCATATCTATGGTATTTTTAGGTCCTTAATATCATTTGATTCCAATTTTTTCATTGTGTCAAAGGAGGAGAAATTTCATACTATGGGAATGTTTGAAGAGAGAGAAGGTATGTTATATATTACTATATATGATGTTTATTTACATAAATGAAAAAGGGGGAGATTATTGGAGATTTTTTAGTGATGGAATTTTTATGTCATAAATGTTCCCTAGTGAGTGGATTAGTGCTTTGATAGCATAAATAATAATGATAATGTGTGTAATGTGTTTGTCCTAGTGTGCTTAAAAGAGACTTGGTTGATCTATAGTTTTTGCATGATTACATATAATCAAAGATGAGTATGGTGATTTTATAATTTTAAATATGTCCCTAAGATGTTATATATAATTTTATATCTTGTGTGAATATGTATAATTCATTTTTTACTCCATAGTTTTCATCTAGATAGTTTTGGTCTAGTGGTAGAAAATCTGAGTAGGTAGTTTGCTGACATCACCATTACCACGTATGGATGAGTCAGGTGGAGTTGGTCATATATTTTTTATCATATTTGTACCTTTTTGTTATGAAATAAATATTATTTCATGATCCTAATTATAAATTTGGGCTCCCAAGAATTTTGATAACGTTTTCCCATACTCAACCAAATTTGCAAAGTGGTAAGAAGAGCTGAGTAATATTTTTGATGGTGGAATATATCACACATATGGATGTTTTAGGAGAAGGTGATCATATGGTTTTATTTATTATTTATCCTAGTCTATTTGTGCTAAATTTTATATCAGTCACTGAATTTCATCAAAATATATGCATATGCAAAGTTGGGCTCCCAGACAATTTGACTGTGTTATTCCATACTTAGCCAAATTTTCATTTGACAAGAAAAGTTGAGTAGGCATTTTGATGATATTATATCCTACACATGTGAATGTTTCAACATAAATTGATCATGTGGGTTTTTTAAATTTTTATCTTATCTAATTTTCTTTAAATATTATATCATACACTAAAGTTCATCAAAAGTTATGTGGGAGCAAAGTTCATCTCCCAGAAAATTGTAAACATAATTGGCTCTATGATAGATGATTTTGAGAAGGCATTTTAATGACATTATAGCTCACACGTAAAAAGGTTTTAGGAGTAGTTTGTCACATGGTTAAATTATCCTATGTAAATATATCATATGGTTTAAATTTAAGATAATTAATTTAAGCACATAATAAATTATTAATGTTAAAAAATGGCTACTCAAGCAAATGAGAAAGGTTCCCATTCTTAGTCATTTTAGTACAAAGCTGAATTTTAAACAAGATCGATGGTGCACATTACTTCAAGAAGTTAGGAAGTAGTGATATGAGGATAGTTTCATGGTGTTTAATGATTGAGAAAAGGTAAAGGATAAGGATATAATGGTTATTAGGTGTTCATATAGATTGATCTAATGGTGTGATATGCATGATAAAGACCTAACTAATCCACAAAGATCATTGAAGAACATTGATTTAACATTTAAAGATTTCATGAGATGAGGTAAAACTATCAAATATTTAACATTTAGATTTGGTGAAATATGTGTTAAATTTTGTACAATATCAATGGTGTGTAATTGATCTGAGCAGTGATGACATGAGATGCAAGCAAAGTGGTTGAAGTTTAATTGTGTCCATTGTCATTCAATATTTGAATTTATCACAAGGAAAAACTAGAGCTCTATTTTTTATCTATATATTTTGATAGAAGTAAAATTTACTCATGTTGTAAAAATAAAATATAAATAAGACTTTATGGTACATCTAATGAACCTGATTTCAAGATTTGGAAGTGTGTATAGTCAAAGATATTGAGCATAGAAGTTGATTGTGTGTTCGTGCATGGATTATAAGTGACATCAAAAGATTATTTGAGTTTTGTTTTATGTTGTTTTGATATATATATATATATATATATATATAATTTAGCTATTGGGGAGTGTTTTATACTCCATAAGGATGTTTTTAATTCATTTTTAAGTTTTGAACAATCATATGTAGTATGAATAAAGGTTTTGAAGTTGACTATGTTTTCATTCATAATAAATGTGTATAGAGAAGTGTTTGAGCTAATAGATATTTATTAAAAGAGTGTTTTGGAAACTATGATCATTTGAGGATGAGAAAATGGTCATTTATAATGGATCCATGATATTGTAAAATGTTCTTATGTTCTTTGTTTGCTTAGAGAAGTGTCAAAGAGCTAAATGGGTCTCCATGAGACCTAAAAGTGACTTACGCCTAGTCGAAAATGTGTTGTGCTTAAGTGTGATGAATGTTAGATGTATTAAGGGTGAATTAATGTATTATTTCCAACTATTATTAATTTGGGCTTGATAATTCATGATAGATCTATATATAGTGAAACCAAATGTGTTGGTTTCTAGACATGGTATGGAAGATTTATGAGAGAGAATTATGCAAGGTTGATGTGAGAGTTATAATGTGCATGTTGGTTGAGTTAATGAGTATAATAGTATTTTTACTATGTTTATGACCTATAGGTTATGTTACTAATGTCATAATAGTGCTCTTTCAATTTGAGGATATGCCAAGAGTTCTGAGTGTGCATATGAGGACAGATTGAGTGACTAACGAAAGAGATTGTGGCATGCCTATGTGAGAGGCATACTTGAGATATATAGTTTTTTCAAGGGTTTGATAGATATATATCTATTATTTCTAATGTAAAAGTGTTTAAATGAGGGTCTAAAGGACATGGTCTTCCTTATGAAAAGTTGTTCCTTGTGAAATAGTTGTTTCACTAAATACCTTTGGTTAGGATGATATGATCAAGGCTTGATGGTATAAAAGAGTTTATAAATATATTGTTTCTAGTTTATTATAGGATAGTAGTCCATTTTTGTTTCAATCTTGAGACTGATTTGTATTCCCCGTGAGGGTTTCCCACAAGGTCTATGTGTTATGTTTTTGATCTTGTGTATGTATTGAATGTATGATCTCTCTTAATAATGTTTTTTGATGAAATTGATATATGTTAATTAATTAATAATTTAAAAGGACTACAATTGTAATTTAAATATCTAGGCTCACTGATTCACCCCACTCTCTTAATGATTATACATATAACACTACATGGAAGTTATCTTTACATGGAATACTATCAATAGAGAATGTATCAAATGTTTTTTTACTCTATCCAGCTTTTATCTATATGGTAGTAAATACTCCTCTTTGGTTTGGTAATAATTTGTAAACTTATTTAGAACCAATTGAGAGCAATGACAAAATTTAATGTCATTTATATGAAGCTTTTACATTAATAATAATAATCCAATTATCAAGGACTCATATTATAATATATTATGAGTATAATGAAAGGATGATATATAAGAGAATAGTATGCATTTCACCCTTAAGTGTGAAAAATATAATACATGCACCTGCACTTATCCTACATCTAAATCCATTGAAAAATGTTGTCCATGGATTGGTGATATATTATATTCCCCAAATTCATCACATAATGCTTTCATAATTGGAAAAGTACCAAGTAATGGAGTTGAAGCTAATTAGATAGCCACAACTTGACCTTTTATTGATTTTTGAGATATAAAACTTAAATTAAATTATGTAAGTTATGTGAACAATTTTGTAATGCATCCCATTATTGGGTTTTATTCATGAAGAACTTTAATGAATCATATTTAATTATAAAATGTACCTCATTGTTGTCAAAATAGTGTTGTAAATTTTGTGTAGCAAATACCAATGCTAGATATAATTTTTCCATTACTATATATTTTATTTTTAATAAAATGATTGAAAACTAATGTAATAGATTGCCCATTCTTTGTGATCATCATCATATTATGTTAATAAGGACCCAAGGGCCTTATAAGTGATATAAATATAAAGGATTAATTATCTAACTGGTATATGAGGCATGAATATTGTGGAGTGGATAAATATTATTTTATTTTATCAAAGATTTTATGACAAATATCACTCCATACAAAATTGGTATCCTTTTTTGAAAATGCATGAAAGGAATTGTCTTATAAACTAAGTAATGAAATGCAAAATAACATAAATTTTGTATTGTAGACATCATAATTACTTTAAATTAGTTGGTAATGGCATCTCAAAAATATTATTACCTTTTTAGATCAACCTCAATACCCGGAAAATAAATAATGTACCTAAAAATCTTTCTTGAAGGTGCTATGCAAACACATTTTTTCGGATTTAACCACATGTTGAACTTTTTCAAGCATTTAAATATTTGTCTTAGATTAGTAGCATGGTCTTTATAGCATTTTTATTTTTCATGAAAATCATAAACATAATCCTTAATTATTTTATGGATAAAATCATAGAAAATATGTGTAATTTCCCATTGATATGTTGCTTCATCATTTTTAATTCCAAAATATATAAAAATATAACAAAATGTGCCCCATGGAGTAGTAAATGGTATTTTTTATTGATATATTAAGTTGATTTTTATTACGTTATAAGCATATAAATCATCCATGAATGATAATGTCTCATATCCCACTATATAATTGATAATCATGTATAAGTTAAGTAATGGAAAAACATGTTTTGAACAAGCTTTATTTAAATCACAATAATTAGTGGAACATCGAATGCCACCATTAGGATTAGTAATAGGAAAAATGTTAGACACCCAGTTATAATTTGTAATGGATCTTATAAATCATGTGTATGAGAGATTTTGAATCTCATATTTTACTATCAAAGAAACTTTGGGATGAATTTTAAAAATATTTTGTTGAACATGTTTTTCATTCAGATATAATAATATATTATGCATTGCCATTTATTGGTCAATCTAGGCATATATGAGTAATCCCAAAAAAGTAGTTATATGAAATAATGTAAGACTAGTTGATATTTTTTGTCTTCATCATCTTCCATCATTATATCAATAAAAATAGGTTCATGGTGTCTATATGTTTCATATTTATATTTTATTAATTCTTTGTTAAACAAATTTGATCATTCAATAACGGATGATGAATTAGGAATAGTATAAGTGGATCATTTTTGACATTTGAATATTCACTCTCACCAAATTAAGACTAAGCAAAGGTGTCATGAGGAAGCACATTATTATTATTTAAGGAAATGAGATTCTCATATGCCATGAATTAATTGAGCAAGGACTCATTATTTGAGAGCTCATCCAATGTCCAATTTTTTTGTGAAGCATTTTCATCAATCAATTGATTGTTTACCAATTGTATATCTATGGTAGAAGTAGGCATATGAATAAATTATTATTTGAAATTTATAAATAAGCCTTATTATGAATAGTTTGTTTGTTACTTATATATTTTTATAAAAAACCCAAACTTGCCAATTTGTATTATTTGTAGGAGATATAGGTTGGGATATACCTTGTTCATTTTTTATTGAATCATGTCATTTGTAATCATATTTGAGGAAATATAGAGAACAAAAATCTGGGTTATAATATTGTAGTAGAATAGTATTCTTTTGTTGGAGCATCACATAATATGTGAAGGTATTAATATCCATTGGACATTGGTAAATAAATCCATGGTGGGTAAATTTTGAAAAGTAATGTAAATTAGATGGTACTACATACATCTCATGTATATGAGGCCATCCCAAAATTATGTTATAGTTTAGATCATTTAGCATCACTTTTCGTAAAGTAGGTAATGTGTGGGGTTCCACAGTGATGTTCAAGCTTATTTACCCTAATACTTATCATGAAATATTATCAAATACATTGATACTCATATTGAATGGCTCCAAATATTTTGGTCCAATGCCTAGTAAGGAAATAAATTACATGTTTTAAATGTTAAGTCTCAAACCATTATCCATGAGGGCTCTTTTAATTATTTTATTATACACACATACTTGCATGTATATTAGTAAGGAATAATTGATGAGGTTTTGAGGTATTAAATCCTATTTTTTGAAGGATATATTATGTTTAGTTGATTTTATTGAATTTATCACAAAGTCCAAATATGAAGGCTCCATATTACTTGGTAGGATGGTCATAATGCATTTAAAAAAACATCCTTGTAATGGGTTGAATGATGTAGTAAGTCTCGGAATGAAGTTTAAGAAATGAAATCATTGGAAGAGTTTGAAGAATGGTATTAAGTACTATATTATTACATTCATTCCCTTTGTATTTTTTGGTAATAAGTAGGAGTTCATTGTAAACATTATAACAACAAGAGGTATGCAAGAATGCATTTGATATGAAGTGACCGTATTTATAACCCCTTAGAGATTTTATTAATTTCATCATGTATGAAACATAACAAGTAGAAACTAATATTACTTACTATAAAATTAAATAACTAATATATTTTTCCATGTTAAACATTGTTGTAAAAGTAATTTTTAAAAACCTTTTTACATAGCTTGAAAATTAGAAATCATAATGTGCGAGAAAAATAAAAAACCCTATAACAACTAGGGTTTTAAATCCAATGATTAGGTTAACCAATTGTTTAACCCTAAATTTATATGGTTCAATATAGTCTAGGGTTACCAATATACAAATGAATAAGAATAAGGGTGAGAAATAGATCTATAGTAGGCTAACTAATTTTCAAACTCAAATAAACAATGTTCTAAATTTAAATGTTGAAATAAGAGTACTATTGTTGATTGATATTGAAAAAAATATTACTTAATTGGTTTACCATTTATGTTAAAATATAATATAGATCATACCATAATTAGAGTGGATCTAAATTATGGATCAATTATCAAATTCTATAACTTTGCATTATGTGGCTAGAGATGCTTACATCAGACCTAGATAGTTGTATCAATGCTAGTGTCTAAGTTAGAAATAGGTGTTTGGTATGTAATATTTATTATATATTAATATGACCACATTGAACCTTATATGTTTTATATTACCTTTCCTCTATTTCGTATCCCATTCATAAGTTATCTCTCTTTGTCAAATAATCAAAACACTAGATTTCCTTATCCTTGGATGACTGTGAAAAAATTGGTTAGTTGGAACATGATGTCAACATAACCAAAGGAACCCTATATAATTTTGTGATACCTATATATCCAATACTATGAAGAAGGAATTTGACTTTTGTCATTCTCCCTTATATTCTAGTTTGTGTGTGCATAAGGATGCAATGTGTGATAATCAATTACATAGAGTGACATATATTGTAACTTGGAAAATATGGATTATGGAATGATGATTAATTAATTTAAACTTGTGTATGGTATATACCTATGAATAATATTTAAATAGGATATAATGGGGAAGCCATTTTGACTTTAATGCTTAATTGAGTGATTTTGGTAAGTTACTAGGTATTTTCTATGTGAGGAATGAATGAGGGTTGATCATGCATATAAATCAATAAATTTTGTAAATATATTACATTAAATCACTTAGGAAGACCATAAGGATATGTTTCATTTAAAAATTTGATGAATTTAGGGCACTAGACACTTAGTTTGGCAAGTCTCTAAGAAGTTGGAAAATAAGTACATGTCAGAAACATGTAGAGGATTATAATAGTTAGGTTTATATAATTTTGAGTATCATTTAAGGCTTGGTCATCGTAATAACATATGGTAAAACTAAAATATAATCAATAAGCACCAAAGGTAGTGTATGTGATCCTTTTGGTAGTGGAAAGGTCTAACAACTAAAGGGTACAGCCATGAAAAGTATTTGGAAAGTATATAAGACTAAGGAGATATAAAATTATGATTTAGTGTCTAAAAGTAAAAAAAAAATAAGAGAAATATTTGTAAACTCAAACCTAACTTGGGGACAATCATATTTATGAATTTTACACTATAATAAAGGTTCAGAGAATAATTTAATGATTTTATAGACACAAAATATTCTAATAAAATAAAATTAATTAATATTAAATATAAACCAAGATTCATATTACAAATGTTTATTGATAAAAAAATTATTCCATTATCAACTATCAGACATAGATCTAGGAGACATCTTTCATATGTAGAAGGAAAATAATATTGTGATTACCATAAATTATTTACACATGAAATAAAAATTATATGATATTGTAACACAAAATTTACTATTAAAATAATGAATAGATAAATAAGGTAATACAACTACCATAGGTATAATAATTACAAATTTTTAATAGAACTAAGCACACAAATACAACACATAAAATTTGTAGGCATCCACGATAATAAATATTGACTACAAAAATATACATTAATAGTAACTATTGATGAATATTATTACCCAATGGAAACCACCTTGGGAATAACCCCCTTTGATGTTATGGTGGAACTTGGCCTTATCCCATATTTTTTGGGGAATGTAGTTATCTATAAACTCAATCATTTTTGACAATTATAGGCCTTCTCCCCTCTCAACGTTTAAGATAATCATGGACCTACTAAATGAAAATTGGATATCCTTTACTTATTATTTTCATAATCCTAGCTCCCCTCTCTTTTCCTAGATTCTTTGTTAGCTAAATCTTTTCATTCAACATAGCCCCCATAAAGAGGGTGGAGACAGATCAAAAGTCATATGGTCTCACCCTCATCTTAACTAGCTTAAACTAAATTTTAATGGGGATGATAAAGGTAATATATTCCTATTAGGTACTAGAGGATTAATCAAGGATTCTTTTGGGAATATTAGGGTGGTGTACGCAGGTCCCTTGAGTACCCAAATGAACCATGTTGCAGAATCACAAGCAACTCTTTAGGGAATTGATCTTGTATCTAAATTGGGGATGGAATTTTTCCAAATAAAAGGTGATTCTATGAACATCATAAATTTCATAAAAGGTCTAAATCACACATCATGAAACATTTCTAGGATAATAAATGATGAAAAGAATATCATGTCTCATTTCAAAGGGGTGTCACTGGCATACATGTACAGGGAGGGGAAAAAATGTGCTGATATGATGGAAAATATCAGTGTTCATTCAAGTTCCTTCAATAGTTGGAATAAAATTGATAATCCTAATCATATCATTCCACTTATTTATTTATATAGAGGATAGTTCAAATATTGTAATGATGACCCATTTAATGTCGAATAATATCAATCTTAACGGAATAGGTGGTTATTCATTTATAGATATCATTATCCAGACCTTTATTAATATTTCACATGATCAACTCAACTCAATGTTCCATAAATTTATTTTATTTGGTCTCCATTCCAACATGCATTATACTAGAAAGTGTTTGAATAGGGAAGTTTTTTGTAGAATCTTGTATAAAAATATGATTGGTGGGGACCATGACCATTTTGAGCAAATTTCTTATGAAGAAGCTAAGGCAAATGAATAAATTTGGCATAAAATGGTGAAATGTGGCTTGTCTAGTTTCATGGATCATTTGGTTGGCCATGACATAAGACTATCAAAAGACATTGCTTGAGGTTAAAAATTCTACGAGGTTTGTATGCATGGACTAAGGATCCTCATAACTAAAGAACAAATTAGGGATACTAATAGAATGGATTATTTTTGGATTAAAGCATTCAAGGAAAATAAAATGGAGGAGCTCATAAATATATTTTTCAATAAGGAAAAAAAATCCCAAGACTTTGTCCCAAAAAGGTTTCACAAGGATAGATCTACTAAGGAAATGGCCCATGGTTTGTCCAAAATTATGTGGTATATTACTTTGGAGGGTAAGTAAAATGTGATAGTCTCCCATCATTTCTTTTCACTCAATCATTTCAAAGAATACACCATCATCCTTCCATTATTTTTGCTAAATTCATTGGAAGCTATTGTGATGAACTTTAATGGAAATCTATCAGTGGACATCATTCATCAAGGCCTTATTATCTTATTGGTTAATAAAATGGAGTTGATATGATCTAGAACAGTCTTAGTGGACATTAATATTCCAAGTTAACATGAGGAATTAGATAAGGATGAGGAATTCTCTGCTGAGTCTGATGAGGAAAAAATGGTAAGGATAAGCTTTAGGGGGCTAATGATGAGTCTTCCCAGGGGGACTCTAAATCTCGAGGCATTAATAAAGGCATTCTAGTTTATGTCTCCCCACTTTCCAGTAGGGGTTTAGGGACCCTAAATCCCAAGATCAAGGAGGGAATTGAGCACACCATGTCTAAAGATCTCAATGTAGAAGATACTATGTAATGATATTATGGAGGAATTTAATAACCTTGAAGGGATTTTAGGTCCTAGATTGGTGGACATGTAATATAGAAAACAATAGGTGGGTACTGAGGATCTCACCCCATAGGACAATATTCAAGGTGGTAAGGTGGAAGAAAGTAAGGATATTAAGTAGGAGATGTAAGAAATAAAGTTGACCAATTTGAAGCATAAGAGAAAGGGAGAGGACAAAAAATAGTTCATGGGAATTCATACCAAAGTAAAATCAAACATCAAAGGCGATATTCCAACATCCAAGAAATTCTTTGTTTATTTAGTGTCTAAATAGTTGGTCTCTTTTTAGTTTCTTTTTGTTCTCCTATATCTTTTGGCTAAAATTTAGTGTATTTTTGGTGGAAGGGTGCTTCTAATCATGTGTTTGTTTTCTTATCTAGGGTTTTTTGCTTTATCATGCCTATCTTTTGGCTTATATTGTATGGGAATGGGACCCTATAATCCAACATTAACCAATATAATAAAAATTGATGAAAACTAATATCCAACCATGTCAAGTATTAAATTATTATGACACGTGGCATGACATAAATGAATTGTAACATAATGTATATTTTCAAGGACCAATTGTACATATTACTCTACCAAATTATTTGGGCCAAAGGTCATTGATAAATGCATATGGGTGATTCACTCCACTAACCAATTAAGGTTTACATTGGAACAATAATGGTTAGAACAAATATAGGTTATAGTGGATATACCAAACTAGTAAATAACCTTATTATATGAATGAAATACAATCATAATTTGACATAATGATAATAATGACAATCAAAATGAAAAATATTCAATGATAATAGAACATACAACACATGAACGATCATATACAATGGAATAAAATGCAATGTGTGTGAAAAAAATTCATAAAAGTATATATGAAGAGGAAAATATAGGTTTGATAGACACATATGATTACTATGATGACTTATCTATTTTAATTATAAGCATTATTTTTTCAAATATTTCAAAAATTAAAAAAAAAATCAAATATTCTCAAAAATAAAAAATCTAACCTATGTATGACATATTTACTAGTTTACATTTCATTTACATTATTTTTCTTGTATTAGGTATATTAAACTATCCTTTTTCATATTCACATAAATTTCAAGGTATATGTTAGTATGTAATACATGATCCATAAACTAGGTGGATATTCCATTAGAATCTTCAACAACACAAATTTATTACAACTATTGTCCACAAGTTTTATATGTTTTTAAAGATTTATTCCAAATCATATGACTATGATATATATCACAAAAAATACTATTCAATCCTTAAATATGCAATTAACACATGTCATATGCATTTCATACTACCATTCAAATCTTAGACATGATACTACTCCATACATGATCGTAATTCATTTTACTTTTATAGAAGTTAAATCTTGATGTGAAGTTATTTAACCTTTATGAGAAATTAATATTCTTGGGTTAGTTTATTATTGATCTCTATTAATCTTTTTATATGTCAGACTAGTTTCAAGGTATTGAAAGCATGAAATTAAGTTAATCAAACACAACACAAAAGAGATATGCATATGACATACCCTAGATAAACTCAATGGGATCAATCTCTAATAGGAGTGAAGGCATGATTCCTCATCTCTACTATTTTATACACTTTGCAAAAAAATACTTCTTGGGATTACAAGAACACCAAATATTCAACTAATCATATACTCATAAAAATATATACATATGCAATGCATGATTTTCTTATCTAGTAAGAGAGACTATTAAATTTATCCATCTTAGATGTGTTGTCCTTAATTAAATAATATTATACCCTATACTCCTTTTTTGCACTTCACTATGCTCCTATTAATTCATCATGATTACTCTAAAATGAACTACAAATTTTTAGTCAAATATCTTAAATACACTCACCACTAATTTAATCAACTTAAAAACTCAATGAATTCATAAATGAATGAGTTATATAAACCATCTAGGTTTGTATATAAACAATAACATCCAATAGGTTCAATTAAGAATTACAAGAATTAAAAACTGAATCCCAAACACTTATCAATACTTTAAAATTGTTATGTGTTACATTAAATCAACATCAATGATTTATGAAGAGTGAAACCATTAGGGTGGTTTCAGAACCTCCACTTAACTTTGAAAAACCTCTAGGGTAGTTTCATAATTTCCACTTAACTTTGAAAAAACTTTAAAGTAATTGTTAGACCACCACTTAACATTAAAAATCCACATGGTTAACCACAAAACAACCATTTTCTTAAGTTGGTAAGTTTGTAACCATGGAAGGTCCTCTAAATTATAAATATCATAATGTTTTCATATGAACTTGAAATCATATTACATTTTTCAAAAATTGAATAATTATTTGAGAAGAACCAATATATCTACTCTAAAGTAATTTTGATGCCAAAAATATGATGTTGAATCCATTATAATAAAAAATAGTTCTTTTTTAGGAAATAGTGTGTTACAAACACCCCTATTTTATAATTTATAGCCTTGTCAACTAAATTGGATGATCTTATTGATATAAAGTTATGATAATATTCCCAAAATTGGAAGTTTTTTTGTCCCACAAATTCTATTGGCTCAAAATATAAGGATCCACCTTCTATATTCTCAAATGGGAAATAAATTTTATAATCCTCTTGGATTTAACCTTATTACTCTCTTTTCAAGAATGGCTTCCCAATTTTTAAACTTTTAAACCCAAGTTTTTCTTGGATAACTAACCTTCTTTCCCTCTTTAGTGCCTTAAATTTCCTCTTAGGTATTTCTCTTACAAGTTTTTTTTTTAGTTTTGTAAACAACATTCTAAAGAATAATTTTTTACCATGTTTGCCTAATGTAAATGGTGATGGGTGATCCTATATGGGCTTATCCCTCTTTATTTAATCTTCCTAATTAGTTGGCCTCTTATTTTACCACATTTTTAAATATAGGTGCTTAATAGAATTACCTCTTTCTTTTAGATTCCTCTTCTTCCTTAAATTTTTCCATGAAATTATTTTGGTGAAGTTATAAATGAATATCCTTAATTTTATCATGCCAATTATAACTCATGTTGTAATGAGTGCAATTATTCTTTCTCATTTTCTTAGACAACATGCCCTTTTTGCCCTTACACACATTTTTATTTACAAAGTGGTATTAAAAACTTACACCCTTCCTTTTAAAGGTGATAGGCTTATTTTGGATGGATTTATTCTACCAACACATGACCAAATGATGGTTATTCATTCCAAAAAAAATAACATGGATATGTATACCACCACATTTGGGTTTCATGACCTATCTTATCACATTTGAAAATATTAATGGAATATTTGTAATGTATATTCCTTATTCACATGCCCTTTGTACAAGCATAATGAGGTGGTAATGTTTACATCATTTTGGATATTCACCTATATTTGGATATAAATTTAACTATTATTTTATGATTTTTTCATTATTAAAATGTTATATCCTTCTTAATTTTATCTTCCATTCACTCAAATTGTCTTGGAGTGAAAATGTGTTATCTCCTTCTTCATGGAGGTATTGTCCCATTATTATATACTCTTATTTGTCCCATTGACATGGAATAATTATAAATTACTATTCATTATATACCTACCCATTCTTTTGAGAATAAAAATCCTCATTACACTTGATAAAATGAGTGATGCCATTTCCTTGCATTAGTTATTTTCATAGAGCTAGTGGCTTGGGTTCTTTCCCTTTGTTATTTTTACTTACTTTATCTATCTTGTATCATTATCAAAATCTTTAATTTCCACTTACACGTCCCATAATTTCATAATTACCATTTTACTCAACATTTATTTGATTATTCATTCCTTTTCCATTGATGTCAAGGCCATTTCCATCATAACCCATCTTGGTTAGCAACTTAGAGAAAAATTCGTTAGTATGATTATCAAATTTACTAATGGAAACACATACACACAAACACACACACACACACACACACACACACACACACACACACACACACACACACACACACACACAGACATATATATTGATGGGAAGAAAAATAATGTGGTGGAGTAATTAATTTCACATCTCAGTGATTTATTTTATATATTTGGTAGAGGATAGTCTCCTTTGAATGGTAGAATAATCTCTCTAATTAACCATCATCTTGTAAATTTTATAACATCTCCTCCTTTGTTTTCAACTCATTTTGAAATTCTTCAATGATACCCACGAGAAATTATCCATGGATGATCACTTTATCTTTTAGGTATTGATTCTCATCTTCCAAGTATATCTATATCTTTCTTAATTCAAATATTTCCTTTTAATGTTTTTGGTTTATATGTTTATTATCTATAACACTTTATCTCTTCAAATGTTCACCCATGGTTGAACATTGAAAACCAATAAGCCTACACTTATTTTTCAATAAGAAACGTGGAAGAAAATATAACACAATGTGGAAATGTGTTAGTAAATCATTTAAAATAAGAGATAAAATCTATTATTATACCAATATGATCTATAAATTAGGTTTATATTACACACTAAACTCCACCAACATTAATCCCTTAAAATGTGTGTTGTCCCCAACTTCTATACCATATAACAACACAATTTTTTTTTTCAATATGTGTCCAATTCTTATGAATATCATCTATAACATAAAAATTAATAAGAAACCCTTATACATGAAATCCCAATATTTTATATACATTACATACTACCTCTCACATCTAATACATGATATTACTCCATACATGACTGAAATTTAATGCATTTATCTAGAATTTTAAACATGATGTGAAGCTATTTAACCTTTATGAATAAGTAATATGCCTAGGTTAACTAATTATTGATATATCTTAGGTGTTTAATGTTTTATAATAAATGAAAGGTATTAAAAACATGAAAGTAATGAAATATTTAAAAATAAATAAAGAGACATACATAAGACATACCCTATAGACAATTAATGTGAGAAAATTACAGCAAGAGTGAACCCATTCTTCCTCATCTATGCTACTTTATGTAGTTTACAAGATTTTTACTATTTGGATTACAAGGACAATAAATACTTAATGGATAATATACTTTTAATGATATTTACACTCTTAAATGAATGTATTACTTCTTTAGAAATAAATACTACTTAAATCAACCATCTCAACTTCGTAGTCCTCAACTCAAAGGTTTTTTACACTTGAATGCCTTATTTGAACTTAATAGAGCTCCTATTCACTCATTGGGATTAATTTGATATGAAATACATATATCTTATCAAATATCTTAAATACACTCAAAACTAAGTGAGTCCACTTTGACATTCAATGAATGAATTATGTATGTTCATATATACACAATAAAATCCATTAGGCTCAAAAAAAAATCAAGAGTTAGAAAATAAATCCTAAACACTTCTTTGTCCTTTAAATTTTTTGTGTTACCCATGCAAAAATCCACTGATTTATAAAGTTTGGAACACTTGTGAGGTTGTATAACTACCATTAAACTTTAAAATTTTCCCAACAATCACCACCAATTAATGTTTCAAAGCCACTAAGAAAATTATGAAACCATCACCTAATTAAATCAGTAGTTTCAAAATCATAAAAAATTTGCCAACTTCCATTGGCCATAAACTTTGTGTATGAAGTATAAATCACATGTTGTTATTTTTTAAATTTCATAGTTTTTTTATAAGAACCAAAATATGTACTATATTTTGATGCAACCATATTCTATTTAATACTTTACAACAAAAACTATATCTTTTATATATCTAGAAATTTGTGGAACCATAAATTAATGTTTCAATACTACCAATAAAATTATGAAACTTACACTTGCTTAAATTAATAGTTTTAAAACCACAAAAATTCCTCTAACTTCCAAAGGCCATAACATTTACATACGAACTCGAAATCACATGTTGCTTATTTTGAACTTGCATAATGTTTTGAGAGGAAAATAAATATATACTCTATTTTGATGAAACAATATTATATTTAATCCCTTACATTAAAAACTAATTTTTTTAAAGATTTTGTGTGTTGTGAATACCCATATTTGATATTTTATAGTCTTACTAGCTAAATTGGATCATCTTATTGATCCAAATTTATAATCAATACATGTTACACATGATACATGGATCTATAGATTTAATATATTCATGGGGCCATTATATTTTGGGGATCATATCATCCCATAGTTTACAATATTTTAGGTTATATTTTTATATGACCTTTCCATTTATAATGTTTAGCTACATTGATTGTGTATACTTGCCTTGATCTTGATTATATTCCTTACAATTATACATATTATGTATATGGTAATTTTATGAGAAATTTAGACAGATTGATTTTTTAATATTAGGTAAAATAATGGATTTTGGTAGGATTCCATAATCATACAAAAACAAGATAAATCATTAAATCAAAAAATAAAGCATAGCTAAAAACTAGACTTCGTCCAAAATGTAGTAAAAAACTAACTAGAGTTTAGCATATCCTCATTTAAAAAACTAAAAAGTTAAATAATTATAACTAATAAAATTAAATAGAAATAATATAAGAAACTAGTTATTTTGAAGAGTCATCCATATCTTCAATATTTTTGGGATCTTCTTAGAGGTTTCAGTCTTGGCCATGGTGTTATTCCCATATTTTATGTTATTCAATTTTTACATAACAATATTAATGTTATCCCTTATCCTTTTGCATGACCCTTCACCACCAACATCCTATTCCCTCTTCCTTTCCTTCTTCTATTCATCTATGTTTCTAACTTTTTTCTTATATTTCCCTTATTTTTCATTTTTTATCCATTTCCATGTCCCTCTTCTCATTCTTAATGTCCTATTTATCCTTCTTGGTTCTCTATTCAAGAAAAATAAATAGTAAAATCATGGGATTCCTCTCATATCCCATTTTTTACCTTATCTAAAAAAATTAAAGCTCATGTAGATCTTACCTAAGGCTCATGGTTCCCACTCTTAAGGAATTTTAACAAACCAAAATTCTTATTTATATTATCCTCCATATTGTTTAGTTTAAAAATAAAAATATTGTTATATCTATAAGTATGGGTCTCCCTTTGTTTATTATTAAAGTATTCCTTACCTTTAATGGTATTATTGGTTGTATGGGACCTTACTTACCCTTCATGATCCTAGAGCAATCCTTTCATGTCCCCCTCTTAAGATTCATAGTTTTAAACATAACATCCTTAATTTTCAAGAGGGTCACCACTTCTAGGTCCCTATACTCAAATTTCCCAACCTCATCCACTTCCTTGGATTTAACCTTTTTTATTACTTTGAGATGTGTTTCCTTTAATTTAACAATATTTTGGTTGCCTGGGCCACATCTATAAATTGTGAGTTTAAATTCTTTGGTTCTTCTTTGATCTTAAATGTAGAAATAGATTCCCTCTACATCTCAGGGATATAGGCCATAATTAATTTATCAACATTGGGATTGTCTAAGGATAAAACTAAGGGATTTATAAATAATAACATTATAATTATTCATTTTGTATGTAGTAACAAAGCTTTCCAAGAATCTAAGCAAGTAATAGAGGAAACTATCTAATATATAGTGCTTGAAATGAATTAATAGAATAAAGTGGTGTGATTACAATAATATTTACTTAGATAATTCATTATTGTAAGGTGTACTTATGGGAAAGGGTAGGGAAAGTCCATATGCATAATTACCTATTTCGTTTTTTGGAGATTCTCATTTGATTTGAAGAAGAGTTGATGAGCTCATTCTTTATGATATTATCATTGAAATATTTATTCCCCTTGTAAGACAAAATTGTCACTCTAAAATTCCTTCCTTATTAATGGGCATAGAAATTACCTTCATCTTTAAAACCCTATCATCTCATGCCATGGTGAAATCTTTAGAAATCCTAAGGTCAAATCCCATTATCCACTCTAAAGATGGTGTCAAATCTCCTCTTTTCAAAATTTTCCAAATTGAGGCATTTTATTTAATCTCCACATAATAAATAGGATCATTGTGATCTCTAACACATCCCACATTTTTTAAAATAACCTTTTTATAATTTATTGAGCCTCTAGTCTTGCTAAACTTGTTAGACTAGAAACTAATGCATTCAAAGAACCACTTGAATTGTTGAGCAATAAAAATGACAATATAAAACATCAAGGATTTATTTCATCCTCCTTGATTTTTAAATTAATGTCCCATGTCACATTATAATTTAAAGTGTCATCATTGCTCATGGTGCATAAATTTAATATATTAACTATAGTGCTTCCCTTCATAATTTTTGAAGCAAATATCCTTTAATTATAATTCCATTTCCTTATAAAGTATTTTTATGAGGGTTAGGCAAGTACTCTAATTTCATCCATATTTTTATGTTTGGACCATCTACCCCAAGTTTATCGATGAAGTTTTCATATTTGTTTCCTTCCTTATAAACATGCTTGATGTTAGCATCTAAAAACTTAGAAATGAGTTTTTTTACATTGTTAATATCTTTTAGGACCATCCAACACATCTTGGACCTTTCACTTAGGTAGTTGATGATGTTCAAAGAGTCACCCTAAAAATTAAGATAATTTATCCTTAGAGCATTAGCCACTTGGACACCCCATAATGATTCCCTGACTTCTATGACATAATTTTTTTTGCCTTGAGATTTGCATACACTACCACAAAAAACCTTTGTTATCTCTAATGATAACACCCCCTCCCTCTCTCCTTAGGTTACCTTTATCCACCTCATCAAAGTTTAATTTAGATATATTGATGATGTATTCTATTTTTTTCTTGTTTTATTTTTCATTCATTCTTTTTCCATTTTATATAGGCTAAAAATTTAGTATGATTTATTTTACTCTTCGCTTAGTATATAACATTGTTTGATTTAGTTTTTCATTGTCATCCTCTTCCTTTGGCCCTTTTCTTCACTTATGGATTTGTATTGATTGATTTTTATTTATATGTCTATTTCTTTAGGCCCTTCTTTTTTTCTAAAGCTATTGTTCATTAAGATTTTCATTCTATGAATTCTCTTTAAGGATCTTATCTTATTGTAAATTTTATTTTCCATTGAGTGTTACTTTTTATTATATGTAATTTGATTGTCCATTATGTATAGATGTTTCCTTGCATGAAATTTCATGTGTATCTTGCGTCATGTCACATTTAGTGTCATTACATGTGAATCATGGCCATGACATTGTGCTCTTATGAATAGATAAATATAGGATTGCTTACATATTTTTTGGTGCCATGATATATAACATGCACCTTCCTACTTGTGTGTGGTGTCATGATCCATATTTTTCACCTTTTGTGAGTGTCATCATTAATTGGTTATATCAACAATGTTTACAATTTTGTGCCTGATTTATATATCTATATTGGCATGATAATTGTATGCCTTACATTACATGATTCATGTATGCTTTGATAATACATTCATACTATTATAAAATATTATCCAAATGTTACCATATGCTTCTAAATTATTGTATAGTTTTATGTAATATGATGTAATTAACTCTTTTATTTTGAGATGAGTAATTCATAGGATACATTCCCCATTTAAAAATGGGGGAATATTAGTGTTTATAGATTGGAATAGTTTTCCTATACATATGCAATGCATATGCATAAATTTTATAGGAATATGAGTTAAAATTTAAATAAAAAATTGAGTAATATACATACAGACACACACACACACACACACACACACACATATATATATATATACAAACACATACATATATATATACATACAATATATATATATATATACATACATACATATATATATATATATATGTATGTATGTATATATGTATGTATGTATGTATGTATATATGTATAACACTCTATATCATTTTGGTACCAATTGGATTATATTATAGGGCATTCAAATTATTCATGCCTCAACTATTACTTTTTTATATTTACAAACATGGCATTAATGTGACATTGATGCTACAAATAAGTTAACATTTGAATCTATAATTCCATATACAGTGGTCGATTCACCCTAAATGAGCATGTTATAGGCTCCCCTTTAATTTTTTAGGTTAAATATAAAATATATGAGTATTTTAGTTTATATTTATTAACCCTTAAAGTCCTAACATTATTACCAATAATTAGGGAATTTATTTTCAAAACCCATGGCTATTTCCTTATTACATTTATCCATTAGGTAGTTATCACATCCAATCTTAAATTATTCAATAGGAATATTGATTCTCTAATTCTTCAATAGGAAGCATATACATCCAATTTTTTAGTTGAAATAATCATCTACAAATGTGTCAAAAGAAAACATAATTCACCCACTTATAAGGGTATTCATACTTCTCTTTAAGTATCAACAATTTCATTTTCATTCAAAATTTCATTTCACATATGGATATTGAATTATACATATCCATTTTGGGTTTTCATGGAACAAATTAAACACTTGGATCCTGCTCCTAATGATAAAATGTGTTTATACACTCATGGACATTTATTTACCCTTCTACTCTAGCACTGCATTTCATTTCATTAGTAGAATAAAATGGCAAAATTTTTAGACTCTAAAATATGGTATTTGACAATTAGAAATTGTAATTTTGACTTATTTATATTATACTTGAATTTTTTTTACACAAATGGTTCTTACATACCCTTATCTTCTATCCATATATTGTTTATGAGTTGAATATTTTTGATTTACTAAAAATAATATAAAAAAATCCCAAAGTCTATTCCTAACCTAATTGATATCATACTTAGACTATATCTAGATCATCAACTCAATATTCCTACATTTTAGATGATTCTATTAGATTTAAACACTTCCATAGTTGTAAAATTGTCTAGTTCTTCTAGAATTGTCTTTACACCAAGATTTTATGATATTTCAAATTTAAATTCTCTTCATGGGAAAGCCTATACATTTAACACTTAGGTGGAATGAGAAATTACCCAGAGAATAGTATATAAATATGTAACATTTATATAACTTAGACCTTGGTTATTTTTGATAAAGTAAGGTGGTAAACTAGGGGCTGAACCCTATACAATAAAAAAAGACAAGAAGGCAAACAAACAAAAAATGCCTTTAGAGAGATGATGACACAGCTAAGAACAATAGATAGAAACAAAACACAAGCCACGAGAAGACCAGAGTTTCTCATTCTCCACATTGTTAGCATACCTAGTATTACCCACCACTTCTAGCATAGACATGTTCAATAGAATTGTATTATGAAGCCCTTTAGTGAAGACCTTCTCCAGCTTCTGAATGCGGTCCTTTAGGGCCCCAATTTCAATTTTCCAATCAGTCTCATTCTCAGTGCCCTCACCAGCTTCCTTGACATACATTTTGCCCTTATTGTCAACAATTCCCATAGTGTCACCACCCTACTCCTCAGTAACCCCAAAATCCCTAGTAGCTTTCTTCCCTCCAGTGTCCTCCAAAATTTCCTAGATTTCTAGCTCCTTAGACTCTTCCTCCTGGGTTTCTTCTTCTGAAGCACTTTTCAAATAATCAATTAGTCTGGCCTTCAAGGCTGGTTTACTAGCAATCCACCTCGACCTTCACACTTCAGAGGGGAATCCTTCCTTATTAATTTTGGAAGGCTTGTGAGATTTGCCACCTTGGCCCCCTGTGGCCCTACCCAAATTCTTATGGATCCCTTCCATAGTATTTTTAATATTTTCTTCCTCTTCATCAACCTTTCTCTTCTTGCCCTTCTTGCTCGCAAAGGAGCTAGGGGTATCAATAGGGGTCTTTCCAGGGTCATCAATATGCCTCATTCTTGACAAGTCATCTCCTTTTAAATGATCTCCCTAATGTTTAAGGGAATATGAACACCTTTTCACCACACCCTCCAACCTAGAAATTGTTGCCCAAGGTTGGCACATGCATCAGCGACCCTGTTGCCTTCTCTTTAGGTATGGGAAATATCAACTTTAGAAAAAATTTATAAAATAAATTGGATATTAGTAATGATGTATTTCAGCTTGATTCCCACATTTGAAGCTTTATTAATGACATATATAACCATCTTAGAATCTCCTTCTATATTCAAGTTCCTTATTCCTATGGATATAACTAATTTTAATCCCCATAGTAAAGCCATTGCTTTAGCATAGCTGTTGCTCTGGCATCCAATTCCACCAGCATAAACAATAGACATCCATCCTTTATCATTCCTTATAATTCCTCCTCCACTAGCTTTACCATCTAACTTGGATGCCCCATCAAATTTGAGTTTCATCTAGTTAGGTTTAGGGGGGATTCATTTACTATTAAGTCTCTGTAGTATTTTGTACTTATTATACCCAGGGATCTGGTTTAAAACCTTCCTTTTGGATGTAATTTGGCTTTCAATTTGAGATAGGGGTTTCTCCGTAACATGAATATGAGCTGTTGTAACACTTTTCATAATGGTCTTAGCAAAGGAATTATTAACATGAGAAGCATTTCTAGAAGTGTCCCTAAAAATTATATGATTGCACTCTTTCCATAAAGTCCAACTCAAACATGGCAGAGCTTGCTTCCATAATTCCATAAGCCAGGGATGTGTGAAGGTTGGGTTCCAATTGAGAATTACTTCTTTAAGGTTACAATTGCAGACCCATTCAATACCAAAGTTGTTAAATATTGTGCCCCATAATTCCCAGGCAAAGTCATAGTGGATAAAGAGGTGGCAAACTCAGACCTTGGTTGTTCTTCTTAGTTATACACATGCATTTCTTCTACAAGCCTCACATCTACTCTATCTTGTGCCCCTTGGCCTATCTCTTAGTATGACTAGTCTTATACTGATGAAAAAGGCATCCTTTCACTCCCATAATTCTTAAAATTTACCATTCCTACACCTCTAAAAGTTCTAATCCTATACCTATTTTGTTACTCCTTGGATACTAACATCCAAGATAGATAGTAGAATTAATGTTATTGTATTACTCTGATGCAAGTTTCTAGTGTCATAAAGTCATCCAATTTGTTAATGAAACATATTAAAATGGTTTTCCTAAGTGATTTAATGTGATTTATATCTTAATAAGATTGGTATACTTATAATATCAACCCTCATTCATTCTTTACCTAGAAATTAGACCAAAGAAACCAATGCAATTATTAAATATATCAACCATTTAATTGATCATAAGCTTAAATATTTACATACAATTCATATTTAAAACACATCTACATGTCTAAATTTCTAAAAAATTAGTCTAATATTTTATTTTCCAAGGTACAGGAGAGACCACTATTGTACTTACTTTACACACTTTATATGACTCACACACAAGCCAATATGTAGTGGAGAACTACATGAGTCTAAGTCCCTCTTATGAAGTATTAGATATGTAGGTAGCTACATTTAGAAGTGGAGTCATTTAGGTCAGCTCAATGTCATGTACCCACTAACCCATTTCCCCCAAGATCACATTAAAGATATAAAACTAGGGTTTTTCCATTTCACAAGGAGTCATAGTCCCTAACCTATATCTAAATTCACTAGAGGTAAGTTAAATCCAAACTAATAAGCATACAAGTGGTCACATCTTATTTCATTTTATATTTTATGTAAGACACCAATGTTGAGCCTAAATAATAGCATCAAGGCAACCATCCTAAGCTAACTTAATTATATATAAAGCTAAAATCACCAGGTCTTGACTCTAAAAACTATTCTAGACCTATCATCCCACCTAATTTTAGCCTATTCTAGATCTAAATATAAATTAGCATCAAATATAGCTAAGTGCCTTGTTCTTTATCATTTATATTTATATCATACTTATACTTTCCATTTATAGAATATCTTAGTTTAATAAATTTAGTATATTATACATCTAAGTTTAACATTTAATTAGATTTTTGTAGATATGATATTCACCTTTGTTCCCAATCATTTATATATCCTTAAAACTACCTAACCAAGATGATTCTAATCAAATTTAGGGTTAAACATTTGTTAAACCTAATATTTGAACATCAAACCCTAAGATAAATAGCGTTTTCTAATTTATTTTCATATTTTTGATCCATGATTGTCATATAATATGTGCACTATAGATGAATCTATCAGCCATTTTGTGTTTAAATTTGTGATAGTTGTAATGGTTTTCTATATTAGTTATCTTATGATAACTATTAAGAAAATTTAGGGACACAATGAGAGAGTTTTGAAATGGAGACAACATTTGATATCTCTTCATAATTCCTATTACAATGATATAGATCTAGTATCTAGATGCCAACGTACATACTCTCAACCATTTGTTCTATGCAAACCTTATTCGAGTGATAATGAACCAATTAACCTATCAATGAATATGCCTTAAGATATAAGATAATGTTATCTAAAATGACCAATCCTATTCTATACAAAGTGTTTCAAGACATATTCAAGAAAAGTTTGCTTGATCATTTACATGAGTCCACTATTTTCAAGAAGTTTCAATATTTTTATGACTTATTCCATGTTGTATGGGAATGTGAAATGAATATTATATCATTGAATAAGATCAAGTATGTAGAAAACACCCCAGTTGAATCTACATCTAATAAAATTTTTACAATTAAACAAAGTTATAATGTAAAACCTCTTGATCCTAAACATGAAATAACCACCATGGTTAACATAGTTACACAATAACTTAATCATAATATTTTATCTAACGTATTGAGGAGATAGTTTGCACATTTACCTGAGCCTCCTGATTCATTACTCCTATCATTTCTATAGTGTCATATTATATCTCTCCATCCTCCTATAGAGGTTGATATAAATATGCATATACCCAAAGGACATGATGAAAATTCTCATTATGACTTTCCCCAAGGCCCTAGGCATTCTATAAATAAATGTTTTACCTTAAATAATAAGATCCATCACCTCCTCGGTGACTAATAGAATACATTTGACAATCCTCTAAAGAAATCAGGTTCATAACCTAGTGATCATCAAAAGAAGAAGATATTTAACAATCCTTTTAAGACCATTCTAAGATGTAACCATAAGTCCAAATGGAATATATTTCACATCCTCTTCCATAATATTATTTACACCCACTATGTGGGTTTATTGGTACTTACACATGACATATACTTATAGTTTAAAAAA
>JARHVA010003465.1:1822500-1862500 GCA_037957365.1 Torreya grandis | reverse complement strand
TGATTTTTCGGCATCTAACTAAGTCATGTCCAGTTAATTTTGTAGCATTTAGACATGCCCCGTGTTTTTGGTCTCTCCAAGACTTTTATTTCTTGACTTTATTTTCAGTGCACTTCTGTGTGTGTGCTTATTTTCTTGTTGGGATTGTAATATTACTATATAGATATTACTATGATATTTATCATTCATTTTAGGCCTACATGTGATCACATTAGTTCTATGTGCTTTGATTATACATTTACATAGAAATGTTTCATATATATGCTACATGGTTATATTCATAGATTTTATAGTTATCTTACCCTTTTGAGGTGAGTTAACTACCAGTTCCTATATTTTACTCACCTCAAAAATGGGGGAAATTAGTTTGGGAATGATTGCAAATATTGTTCTCCACAATTGGTATAGTTCTCAGATTCAATGGAGGCATGATTAGAAGCATATTATCCACACTCATTTAATATATGGAACTTATACAAATTTAATGGGGTCATGCTTTGGGAGATTATATTTATACCTATTTAGTATTCAACATATACAATTTATAGTGGGGTAATGTTTTCAAAACATGTCCACCATATTGGTACTTATATCAGGTTTTCATATTTCTCCATATATAGTGGGGCCATGATTTGGAAGCATGTCCTCCACACTAGCACATTTATCCAAATTAGCCAAAACACACAATTATGTGATTCAAATTCATAGTTTTTTGTAGAATTTTATACATGGAACCATTAATATAAATAGTTTTATCATGAGACATATCTAAGATGCATATTTTATGCAACATGTGCCTAATACCTAAAAATTCAAATCATTTTTAGATTCCAAAACCATTGAATGTACCAATACCCCAAAAAATTTTATGAACGTTATAAATCTAATCTACTATAGTAATTGGTTCACCTTTTTCTATGGGTTAAGGTGAGTAAATAACTTAATATTTATAATTTTTAAGGTTGTATTTTATTGTATCAACTAAACTCAATGGTTATCAATGTCATTGGGTGTCATGGTTTAGCTAATCTTAAGTATCAGGTATAACTCACTTTTTCTCCAAAATTAGGGGCATGTGATTTAAAATATCTCATTGGATATATACACTTTAAATATTTATCTATATTTACCTTAATCATAGTTTAATAACCTTATAATGATACATATTTTACAAAACAACTTACTAATAGGAAAGGTTGTTACATTGATTCACATGTGTAATCTTAAACCTTGCTCTTTCAATTTCAACATATTTAAAGTAATTATAACCCAAAATATATGCAATGATTTCACATTAGTTGCATGTTATTTATATAAAAATAATAAAATTTAAATCAAGAAAATATAAGGTGTGCACACACACTGAGGTACTTATTCCTTTCTTTTCAACTATAAATTTCATTATTAAATTAAAGGGGAGAAAATGTAGATGATATTTTGGGATTATTTATCACCTAAATCTTGTAAACTTAAAAAACTTATACCTTAGTTGTTACTCTTAGTTATACACATGCCTTACTTCCATAAGACACATATTCTCTATCCTATGCCCTTTATCCTATCTCTTAGTCCAAACAGTCTTATATTGATGAAAAGACATCACATATTTCCCAAAATAATTAAAATGTACTTATCTTTCACCTCTATTTTTTTGATCGTATACCTATTTTTATAATCCTTAAACATTAATGTCTAGGATAAACAATAGTCTCTACATTACTATCTTGCCTTAAACTAAGTGTTAAGTTCCCTAAATCCATCCAATTTTTAAATGAAACATATTCCAATGGTTAACCTAATTTATTTAATGTGAGTTATCTCATGATCAGATTGGTATAAATACAATATAAACCATCATTCATTCCTCACATAAAAAATCAAACTAAATAGACAAAGACACTTATTAAAATCACTCTATAAAGCATTCGACTGATCAAAAGTTTCCATATTTCCATACCAACCATAGGTAAAACACATATATAGATATAAATTACTAAAGGAGAATTCATAAGGTCTTATTTTCCAAGTTACAAGATATGTCACTATTAGCCACTTTTGGCCCACATACCGAGCTCATGCCTAGATGTATTAGGTTCCTATTGGATGAGTAGATGAACAAAGTTTTAGATGGAACGAGTGGGCCAAAGAGATCATGTAGCTTAAAAATCATTTGAAATTATTTAAGATCACTTAAAGTGTATCTTGTTAATTTCTAAGGGTCAAGTCTATAGGGTAAAGAGAGGGATCCCAAATAGTTCATCATGGTGATAATGCGATTTAGGAGCATGAGCTAGTTTTCCATAAGCCTCAAGGATCCATTCTAACCTTTTAAATTCATGCAAAATATCAAGCACATGTTTGAATGCACCAAGCTATCATAAGGATGTCATCTAGAAAAGAAACAAATAAGTTCACTTATGTATTTTACAAGTCCATTAAAAAATCATCACGAGCCAAAATCTTATAGGACCATGTATTTATTCATGCTAGGAACATGCACTACAAGTTTCATGTCCACACAAGTTTTCAATCTCATGATCTAAGTGTTCAAAGATAGACCTATAACATATGATTTTCACACAAGTGTCAAGTTTGAACTTTGCAAGATGACTGTTTGGATTCAAAAAGTTCTTAATGTTAAAGTTGAGCAAGATCTAATAGTCTGCTTGAGTTTAAGTTCTGATAAGAAAGATATAACTATTCATACTGGGGCCAAATGAGTTAAAATATCCCTAGGTTAAAGCCCTTTAAAGAGCTACAATTTGGCCAAGATCTGATGGTGTGGATCAACCTAACAATGATCCAATGGTACACAATCATTGATAGGAAAGTGGGCCCAATGACATCTATGGATAGAATTCACTCGTACATATCGATCTAATGGTGTGAGGTAATTCAAAAGTTTAAGGAGCTCAAGAGACCACCACTTGGCACAAACACAAAAACTAATAGAATAACAATAGGATTTTGGGATGAACATGTGATTGGTAGGTGGCATGAGCATGTTCAAGATGGTATAAGATTGATGGACCATGTTCATTTGTACCAAGAAGATTCAATGGTGTGAGAGAAGTAAATAAGTTAAAAAGGATCTTTGGGACCAATGAGAGTAAAGATAGGTTGGATTATTTTAATTATCCCAAGTAATATTTGATGAACAATGTCTAAGCCAAAGACCAATTTTAACCAAGGAAAATAGGTCTTGTATGGTCAACATTCTACCATTATATCTTGATTTGATGAAATGAAAAGGACATAATGATGTACTCAAGTTTAAGTAACATATAAAATAAACCATTAAAACTAAATAAATACCTTTGTTTCAAATTTTTGTAGTATACGAGGTTCATCCTATGATTTTGTTCACCATTAATTAAAGTAGACCTATATATGATGAAGTCCTTGGTTTCTATATATTCTAAAGGAAATAAAAATGTCTTATAGACCTAATAGATATCAAGAGCAAATCTATGTATTATATAGGTCTATGTTGACATATGTGGCTATAGGAAAACCAATAAGGGAGATTAGTTTTTTGTCTATATAGAAGATCTAGGTCCAAATTTTGATAAAAGGTAGATATCTAGTATCATGAAGAGGGTCCTTATCCTACATCATGGCCATATTTTTGAAAAATAGCCACCTAAATGAACAAATCCATAATTCTATCAGATCCATGAGCATGAAAGTTTTTTATTCAATTAGAGATGGCATGAAGGATCAAATAAAAGGATCTGGTTGTTGTAACTTATAGCTAAAAGCATTCAATTCATCCTAAAAACCTTTGGGGACATTCCCATTTGGTAAACCATGAATAGTGTCCTCATTGATCAAAAAGCTGGCAAGACATTCATTATATCAAAAAGGTTGTAGTTCAAGCTTAATTAATGACCCAGGATGGTGTGTTCCCTCTTTGATGACATACTCACACATTCTTTCTCTCTCTCTTATCCTATATATCCTAGTCTCATTCCCATTATGGGGGTTCTCAACTCTTATATTTTTTCATTCTTTTTTGGTACAAGGATACTCATTGAGTCTCTTGAAAAAGTGTGCTTATTTGATATGGTTAAACCTTGTCAAAATATTTTAATAATTGAATTTTGATGTAATAGAATCAACTCTTTGCCTATCTCTTGTCTTTAATTAGTGCTTAGTATGATTTTGCATGGTGAATTTGTGAAGGAGAGTCTTCCTAATTTTTTTCTTATACTTACCCCTTTGAATTGTTTTTAAGCTAACTTGTAAGTCTAGATTAGTGTCCTTCTTGGGACCTCTTCTATGAAGTGTTTATGCAACTAGTGATATTATGAGGTTGTGTGGGCTATAGTTGGTTTATGCTGATCTAGTATATGTTCAAGCTTGTATGATTGATAATTTTAACTTTGATGCATCACCCATTTATCCTTATTAGGATACCTTAACCTTCTTTGTAACCCTTTTCCTTGTGAAGCATTAGTTTAGCATTAGTCTTAGGTGAGAAAAAAGAGGAAGATATCCTTCTGCAAAGGTCTAACCCCATTATGGGTGACCCATAGCCAAGGTTTTTTCTAATTATGTAGCTCAATTAGAGGGAGCATAAAGAACTCTCTCCAAGGGTGTAGATTAAGCCCATAATAGTTTTTGGCATGCCTAGTGTTACCATAGTTCAAGAAATATTGATCAAATTTGATGCTAGCTTGATCAAATTTTAAAAAATTAAGCTCCCAAGTAATGACATTTGGTGACTCCAAAAGGGATATTAAACATTTCTTTAATATAGCAATGACTTCATCTCATGCCAAAGGTGACAACAAGGTTATCTTCAAGAGGTATTCCCTTTAAATTTATTGAATTACATTTAGATTTAGAAAAAATATTAATGTTTTCCAATACACATCCATATTAAGGAACCTTTTCTCTTAAGTATTTTCAATACCTACCCATGCGAGAGAACTTTTACTAAATCACTTTGTAGCCATGACATCCCCTAGACCTTTCCCCTTTATGGATTTTAATGGCCAAATCCCCCTAGAACTAGCCCAATATAATCTTATCCCTATTGCATCCCTTAAATGTGTTCCTTATTATACTAGAAATCAAATTATAATATCTTCTGAGCACCTCATTCACATATCCAATTTTTCTAATATGCATAATTTCACTAAGGAAAATATAGATATTAGTTTATTAGTTACTTCTTTCAAAGGAAAGGTCCTAGATTGGTACAAAGGCATTGTTTCTAATTTCATTAAAACATGGGACCAATTAGGTGATGTGTTATTAAAATATTTGAGGACAAGAGTGACCATTTATCACCTATAAAGTAACTAACTATCATTAGTGAGATCCTCATGAAGTCATGTAACACTTTAACATAAGGTTCCAAAAAACATCAGATAGAATCCTAGTCTTAGTTAGACAAACCCCTAATTTTGCCTTCCTTTACCATTTTAAATATTTAAATAGTGACATAGTAGTGATGATCCCATCTATGGGATGGAATATACTTATAGATGCTTATGAGGTGGCCATCAAAGTAAAAAATTATCTAGTTCAAGATGGAAAACTTACACCCAAACCACCAATTACCTTATTTCCTAAAATTAAATCACCTCCTATTTCTATCCCTCCACTTGATGTCATTCCTCTTATGCTAACAATTATTGGAATACCTTCACCAAAACAAGAGAAATCTTCCACTAGTGGATCCAATGGTTTCCAAGATCAAAAGAACTTTCAAGAGGTCAAGAGATTGCTTTTAATGGGCCTTATTGAGGTTAATATAAAACTCAAAAACAATACTTAAAAGCAAATAGGTCACCATAGAAAGGTAACTACCATGGCAAAGGCTAAACCCAAAACCAAGGATAAGGGAAACATGGATATAATAGGAAAACTTACTACAATCCTAATGTTACAATCACTTTAAACACCTTGGTCCCAACTCAAAATAATTTGGCTTAAGAAGCTAAAGGAACCATGGATTGGAATCAATATTTTGGATAATTCATTGTCCCAACCACTAATTTCACCCAAGCATTTAATTATCAATAGCAACAAGCTACTAATTTTGGATACAAACAAGCTTTTATGACCCAAAACACAAAGGTGGCTATGATGACCAAGCTAGAAGAACCTCAAAAAGGTCAAACCAATGATCAAGGATCAAGTCATTTGGGTACTAAAATGATTAATTATGAACAAGAACAGTGTTATATACTCAACCAATAGGCTAGCTCTAGCCAGGGATACATTATATTGGTTACAAATACCATATTCAAAATAAGGAACATGGATGGTAACTAGGAACCAAGTAAAGGGCCTCCTACCATTTTTCATTTAACATCATATCTAGTTGTAATTTTTGTTATTATAAATGTCCCAATAGTTCTAAGGGGTTAGAATCAAGGAAATTTCTTGGTCCCTCAAAATTCACAAGCTTAAGGTCTAGTTGTGGTTTATAAAGCATAACCAAAGGTTGGCAGTTCACCCATCAGAATTTTGGAACAAATTAAAAGGGCCAATGTGAGTGTACCAATCTAGGGTATGCTCTTTATTCATATTCAAGTAGACATCCTTCAATAAGTACTATCAGAGATCAATGTTTTAGATAAGCCACCAAGCAAAGAGAATGTGGTCCTTACCAATGAAATAAGGGACCAAATGAAGTGTAATTAGGTAAAGTGGTCAAGCCTCTTCCCTTATATATATTAGTTATCATTGGTAACTCTCTATTAAATAATTTCCTAGTGGACTATTGGGATAGTACCTTAGTAATGCCAATGTTTATAGCTAATCAGCTTGGTCTAAAATCTAAACACCAGTCCAAAGGAGTGATACAACTAGATGGTTCTTCTACCAAGTCATTTGAAATAATCAAGAACCTCAAATTGACCCTATATAGTTATCCTAATGTCTCATTGGAATAATATGTACTGATCCTTAATGTGCCTCCTCACTTTACACTGTGTCTATCTAGGGAGTTCATCATAAAGACTGGAGTGTACCTTATAGTAGATTGGTCATATATGGAATTCAGGACAAGGTATGGGGCCAAAGTTTAATTCAAATCTAAGCCCATTTTAAAAATCCATATATAACCCTATGGACCAAATAATAGTAACATCAATTACCCCATCATTTATGAGGATGAATTTATAATGGGGTAGGAGCTAAACACTCATTAAGAAGAGGTACTAGACATGTTCTTGGATGAACTATAAAATTATATCTATTTGGTGGACCCCTTAGGAAGATGTTGAAGAAAGGGACTTTGGTGTCTACTATTTACATGAATAAATCTAATCCATGCCATCTCTCATGAGGCCTGAAGAAGATCTAAGTGGTCTATGTAAATTGTTCTTTGATGGCTCAAGGAGAAAGCATGGTGTAGGTGTAGTGGTTATTCTAGTATCTATTCAAATTACAAGTAATTATCTTCATATAGATTCTAATTTAGCTGATCTTGTAATATAGTATAATATGAGGGTCTCATCCATGGCCTTCAATGGGATAGTAAGAGAGGGATTAAGTAAATACAAGTATATGAGGGTAGTGACTAGTTGTGAACCAAGGTAGAGGCTAGAATTTCACTAATAACCCCTTAATTAAGTCCAAAAATTATAGAATGTGGGACCTAATTGAGGACTTTGAGGCCTTCAACATCTAATCAGTGCAAAGGGGTCAAAATCAACATGTTAACAGACTAGTAGCTGTAAGGGCTCATTTTTATATCTATAATGAATTAAAAAGGGATATAATGTAACCACATGTCAAAGTGGTAATAATACCACTAGTATTAGGTAATGAAGCTCATTGGTAGGTCTTTAAAAGTGATAAACAAATTGAATGTTTCTTTCATCAAGAAGCAGCTTTCTCCTCCATCAACCAAGGAAAGTTATAGCATTAGTATGAGGATTAGATTTTTAAATTAAGGTCCAATAATCTTCCTAAAGGGATAGTCACCATAGAATTTCTATTTCATGAAGGGGACCCTATGAGGAAGGAAAAAGTAGTGATGTCAACTAATGAAGAGATATATGAGAGAGTTCTTATCTTTGAGGACAATCTCATCAAGATTGGAAAGGTAAGCACTAAAGATAAAAGGAATGTTTTCCTATAGCTTTGTAAATATTATACAAACATATTTACTTTAAAATATGGTGACCTAATGGGATTTGATCCTAAACTAGTCGAAAACACTATAGAGTTAGAGGCTAATGCCAAGCTCATAAGGCAGAAGTAGAGGCCCATAAAAACCAATATTGAAGATATCATGAGGAAAAAATTGACAAAATAATTGAATCCAAGATCATCATTCCAATTAATCACTCCTCATGGGAATCTATCTATAACCTATCAGGAAGAATAATGGGGATATTAGACTATGTGTGAACTTTAGGGATTTGAATAGGGTCTATTTAAAGGATCACTACCCCTTACCTTACATGGAGAAAATACTTCAAATAGTTGTTGTTTTAGAGCACTTATCTCTCTTGGATGGGTATTTAGGCTATAACCAAGTGTCAGTAAGAGAGGAAGGCAAGTATAAGACTTTTTTCACCACCAAATAGGGAACATTTTCTTACCAAAAGATATCTTTTAGATTATCTAATACTGGGGAAACCTTTCAAAGATAAATGGAAAGTGCCTTCCAAGTGATGCTAAATTAAATGGTATTGGTCTACTTGGATGGAATCATAGTGTTATTCAAGAGATCTAGTGATCACATAGACCATGTGAGCCTGATATTCCAAAGATGCAAAGAGTATTGGATATCTTTAAATCCTAGAAAATGTGTGTTCTCTATGCATGAAGGTAATATATAAGGTAACATTTTTCTAAAAGAAGGATTGTCCATTGGCACTAACAGAGTAAGTGATATCTTGGATTTATCCTTGCAAAAGCACAATCATGGGATGCATAGCTTTATTTAGAAGATTAACTTTGTGAGAAGGTTCATACGTAGTTTTATAAACCTGGTCAAACCCATCACCACCATACTGAAGAAGATCCAAGTGTTTTCTTGGTCAAATGAAGGAAAGGAAACTTTTGAGGCCATCAATTAGTATATTACATAAGAACCCTCACTCTTGAATCTTGACTTCTCCAAGGACTTGTTCTTGTACACCTTTGCTAATATTCACAACATATCAGCTATGTTGATGTAAAATAATGGTGAAGAAATGGAGAAACCAATTACATTTTTTAGTAAAGGGTTATAAGGATATGAAGTGAGATACACTTTCATTGATAAAAAAGTTACTATATCCTTGAGAAGCCTTAAGAACTTTAAGCCCATGCTCTACAGCATTAGGATTCATCTTATGGTGTCTCATCCTTGAGTTAAGGACTTCCTCCTTAACAAGTATTTGGATGAGAAGAGAATAGGTTGAATCACCAAGGTCATAGAATATGATGTGGATATCAAGGTCACCAAGCTATTCAAAGGTAAGGGTTTTTATGAGAACATGGAGAATGATCTCCAAGAATGTAAATAAGTTGTTTTGTTTACCCAAGATAAATCACAAGCATGTGCACCTCCACTTCAAAAGAGATGGCTTAAAGAGATGGCTTCAAGATATGGCTCACTTCTTAACAACAAGATAAGTCCCCCAAGGTTTAGATAGAGCCAAAAAAATATTTTCTAGGCTTTAAGATATACCTCCTGAATTAGTTTATGGTGTTAGTTTTAGAAGGGACTTTAATGGGGTACTCCTTAGGTGCATAGATGATAATCAAGTGACAAAGCTCTTGAATCAATTCTATTATGGACCTATAGGTGGCCATTTTTTACATATAATCATAGTAGTAAAGGTAATGAGGGTTGGTTATTATTCACCTAATATTTTCAAGGATTCTCAAGTATGGATTAGAAAATGCCAAAAGTGTGATCTTTTTTGTAAGAAAGAAAAATATAGTATCCCTTCCACTCAATCCAATTCAGGTGAAGAAACCCTTCATGCAATGGAGGTTAGATTTTATAGGGATAATAAATCAACTATCAAGTGCAAGGCATAAATGGGTGCTCATTATAACTAACTACTTCACCAGGTGGATGGAAAACATTGAATTAAAGGAGGCTAATGAGGTTGACATTTTATACTTCTATGGCAACCTTATGACCAGTTTTGGTATCCCAAACACTATAATTTTAGATAATTCCTTAGAATTCCTTGGTATGAAGACAAGCGAGTAGGATCTCAAATTAGGCATCTACCTCAGCACCTATTCTAACTACTATCCTCAAGGAAATAGATTGGCAAATTCCACAAACAAGAATTTGTTAAGGATCATTAGGAGGAAAATGGAAGAAAATTAGAGCTTATGACATATTAAGCTAATGACTATGTTATGGGATGACAAAGTGACTCCTAAAGCTACCATTGAAAATTATCCATATGCCCTTATGTATGAAAGGGAAGCAAAGTTTATTATCTCCCTTGAGTTTCCTTCATTAGAGTTAGCACATCAGCATGAGTTGATGGAGGATGAGCCCATAGATGTGATGATTATATAACTCATGGAGATGGAAGAAACTAGGGACCTTTCTATGAAAACTTTGGAGTAACATCAGGCTCAAGTCAAAAAATACTTTAACAAGAGAGTTATAATAAGGAGATTTAAATAAGGTGACTTAGTCCTCAAATGGGACTCAAATAAGGCCAAACCATGTAACCATACCAAATTTGATAGTTTTTGGAGTGGTCCTTATTTGATCCATGGATGTGGAGAACATAATGTTTTTTAGCTTGCCTAACTAGATGGAGAGGTATTACCCATCCTAGTCAATGGAATTAATTTTAAGCTTTATTATTATAAGTATTAGATCCATTATAACATATTGTATATATTATAATATATTTTTATGGTTTCCTCTAGGTGCCTTGTGCACATTTTCTTTATGTTGTGTGTTTCCTCTTTAACAATTTCCTTGTGAACGTTTTTATTCTTCTCCTTTTTTCTTATTTCTTTAAAAATAGGTTCCAAATAGGGATAGTCTTGTGTTATATTGATGATCATTTAAGAAAAAGACTTGGTAAGCCATATGCCCAATATGCTAGACAAGGCAAAATTTATTGGGTTCTCAAGCATAACAAGCATGCTTCCCTGTGAGTCACTAAAGATGTTGGAAATTTTTGGCCTACATACCAAGATCATGCCTAGATGGATTAGGATGCTAATGGATGAGTAGATGTATAAATTTCTAGATGGAATGAGTGGGCCAAATATATCATATATCTTGCAAAGATTTTTAAACAATTTAAGTTCATTTTAAGTGTAGTTTGTCAATTTCTAAAGGGCAAGTCTAGAGGGCAAAGAGAGATCCAAAATAGGTCTTCATGGTGACCAATGAAATTTAAGAGCATGAACCAATTTTACACAAGACTCAGGGGTCCATTTAAGCCTTTGAAATTCATGAAAAAGATCAAACACAAGTTTTAATGCACCAATCCATCCTAAGGACATCATCCAAAAAGTGAATGGACTAGTTCACGTATGTATTTTATATGTCCACTTAGAAAAAAACATTAGCTAAAAATTTATAGTTCCATCTATTTTTTCATGCTAGAAACATGATTTACAAGTTTCATCTCCACACAAGTTTTCTATCTCAAGATCTAAGTGTTTAAATATAGACCTACAACATATGACATTCATGTAAGTGTCAAGTTTGAGCTTCAAAAATTAATTGTTTAGATTCAAAAAGTCCTTAAAAGGTTTAAAGTTGAGAAAGATATAATAGTCCACTTGACTTCACATTATAAAAATAAATATGTAATGGTTCATGTTGGGGTCAAATGAGTCAGAAGGTCCCCAAGTTAAATCCATTTAAAGAGATACAAGTTGGCCAAGATCTAATGGTGTGGATCAACCTAAGAGTTATCCAATAGTCCATGATCACTAATAATAAAGTGGACCCAATGAGATATATGGCTAGAATTCACTCATACATCTTAATCAAATGGTGTAAGTTAAGTAAAATTGTTAATGAGATAGAGAGGCCACCATGTGGCACAAGTGCAAAAGCTGACAAATTGATAATATAATCTTATCACCAATGCATGATTGAAAAGTCGCATGAGCACATTCAAGCTATAAAGAGATCAATGTACCAATTTCATTCATACCAATAATATATAATGATGCTATAGGAGTCAAAAATTCACCAAGGATATATGGGACCAATGAGAGTAAAGGTAGGTTGGATCATTTTAATTGGCCTAAGCAATATTCAATGGACAAAGTCAAATCCAGAGATAAATTTTTTACCAAGGCAAATAGGTCTTGTAAGGTCATAGTTTTTCCATTATATCTTAATTTAATTCCATTAAAAGAATATAATGATGTAGTTAGGTATAAAGAACATAAAATGGACACCTTTTAAACAAAATATAGACCTTTGGTTTGAAGGTTTGTAGCATATGGGGTTCTTCTTGTGATTTTGTTTTCCAATATTTAATAGAGACCTATATATGATGAAGTCATAAATTTATATATATTCCAAAGGTAAAAAAAGGGTCTTATAGACCTAATAGAGATAAGGAGCAAAGTTATGTAGTTAATAGGTCTGTATCGACATATGTAGATATAGGAAAACCAATAAGGGAGATTGTTTTTACATCTATAAAAAAGATATAGGTATATATTTTGATCAAGGGTAGATATATATGATCATAAATAGGGTCATTTTCCTCCATCATGTCCACATTTTAACAAACAAATGCCTAAATGCAAAAATCCATGATTCTATCATATCCATGAACATGAATGTTTTATCTTCAATGGGATATGGTATGAAGGATCAAAGAAAAGGATTTGGTGGTTGGGACTTGTAGCTAGGAGAATTAAATGAATCCTAAAAACCCCACTTATTAATCCATGAGAAGTGTCTTTATTGATCAAAAAGGTGGTAAGCTATTCATTGGATCAAAAAGTTAGTAGCTCAAGTTTAATTAATGACCCAGGATGGTGTGTTCCCTCTCTGATGGTGTGGTACCACATTATTTAACTCTCTCTTTTATCATATATATCATAGTCTCATTCCAACTATGGGGGTTCTCATCTCTTATAATTTTTCATTATTTTATCAAACAAGGACACTCATTGAAAATCTTGAAAAAGTGTGTTCATTTGATATAGTTAAACCCTATCAAAATTTTGTAAGAATTACATTTTGAAGTAATAAAATAAACTCTTTTCCTATCTCTTATCTTAAATAAATTCTTAATATGCTTTTGCATGGTGAATTTGTGAAGGAGATTCTTCATAATTTTTTTCCCTTTAACTTGCCTCTTTGAAAGTGTTTTCAAGATAACTTGTAGGTCTAGATTATTGTTTTACTTGGGACCTCTTCTATGAAGTATTTATGCAACTAGTGAGATTATGAGGTTGTGTGATCTAAAGTTATTTTATACTAATTTGTTATGTGTTTAATCCTATATGAGTTTCCATTTGAACTTGGGTGCATCACCCTTTTAGCCTTATTATGAGCCCTTAACCCTCTTTATAACCCTTTTTCCTATGAAGCATTAGTTTACCATTAGTCTTAGGTGAGAATCAAAAGTAAGTAAAACCTATTCAAATGTACAACCTCATTATAGGTGACCTAAAGCTTGTGGTTGTTCCAATTTCATAGCTCAATTGGAGGGATCCTAAATAAATATCCCTAATGGTGTATATTGAGCCTACAACAGTCATTGTTGTACTTTATTTACACACATTGCATGATTCCAACACAATCCAACATGTATGGGATAACTACATGAGTCTTAGGCCCTCTTATACATTATTTACTATGTAGATAATGAAACTTTATATAAGTGTCATTTCAGGTTAGTTTAACATCATGTGCTTACTAACCCATTTTTACCCAAGGTCACATTGAAGAAGCAAATCTAGGGTTTTGCCATTTCACAAAGAGTGTTAGTCCATGAGCTATATTTGAATTCACAAAAGTGAATGTGAACCCAAACCTAGAAGCATCTAGGTGGTCACATCATATTTTAACTAATATTATGTATAATACACTAGCATCGAGCCCATATAGTAACATTGATGAAACTATCCCAAGATTATACAACTATCTAGAGAGCCAGAGGCATCAAATCTAGAATCTAATAAATATTTTATAGCTATCTTCCTACCCACTTTTAACCTATTCCATATCTAGTTATTCATTAACATTAGAGGTAGCTAATTACCTTATTCTTTGTAGTTTCTATATCTACATTAGTTGTACTTTCCATTTTTGGCATACCTCAGTTTAATAAATTTAATATATTGTACATCTAAGTTTAGAATTTAATTGTTATTTTATAGATATGATATTCACCCTTGTTCCCTATCATTATTATATCCTTAACCCTATCTATCCAAGAGGAACCTAATCCAATTTAGTACTAAATATTTTCTAAGCCTATTAGATCATCTAGAACTCATCAAATAAACATATGCACACTTTTTCACACTCAAATATATTTCCCTATACTTCAAAACCTAGAAATATATCATAAGGAGTAGGCCCCAACTATGTATAAATCACCTAAACAAAGTTACAAAAAAACATATGACAAGTTTCAAAATCTATATTACAAGTTCCATTCATAAAGGATCACTATATCACACAAACACCCAATGAAATCTTTGTGTGGTTTGAATTCCATCCTTACAGGATTGGATATGTATGCTAAACTCAACCATTCATTTGGGAGTGGTTTAGGTTAGATCTATTGATGTGCATTTTATGCACATTAGGGAACCTTATGAGGTATACTCTAATGTTTTAGGATCAATGAAATAAATTCATTCCAATATATGAGTTATGGGTAATTAGGTTTTATAAACAACTTATTGGTGTAATAGTAGTGAGTGGAGTAGTTTTTTTACCATGGATGATTCAATAATTTGAATCTAGGTCTATTCGAGATGGGTGGATATATAATGGATATAACCTAAGGTGGCTCTAAATAAAAAAACATGAAAAGAAGGAAATATAAGGTAGAAAAGAAGGCCTATATACCAAACAAGATGAAACATTTCTAAGTTGGATCTTAAACTAGGGGTTGGAAAAAAATCATGAACCAATGTCTATTGAAAGATAATATAAGCAAACAAACAATTAAACACAAATAATATTCCATGGAAATAGGAATACAATAAACTTTAGCATACATAATTGAAGGTTTTTGTTGATGCAAGATTGAAATTACACATCTATAAATGGGAATTATGATTATTACATAAAAATATTTCAAATTATATATAACATGGTATGAATAAATATATTAAAAAAATAATCATGCACAACCAAAATACTAATATACCAAAAATATGTAACTTTTTACAAGACTCATAGGTTTGGAGAAGAATCAAATTTACACACCCTGATAAATTGAAAAGTGATCCATAGAATTTACTATTAATTTTAATAGCCAAAAATCTATTCTCTTTAGGACAAAGAGGATAAAATTATATATAGTCTTGGGGATGCACTGTCTCATCCTCCAAGTGAAGTCTAAATCAAACAAAACATGCATATACAAAAGTGTTTACCCGTAATACAATTACTCAACTAAAATATAATATATGTGACAAATAAATTAGGAACCATAAATTATAAAATAAGTTAAACATGCAAAAAAATATTCATATTTAGAGTGGTGTTGATGTGTCACTGCTAGTAGGGTAAAATGGTTAAGTTACAATTATAGAAAATTAAATAGACATTGTAGTCATTTGGGGAATCAAAATTGACCTTGTTGGAGTATGCATGACTACATATCTAAAAAATTGGGGAGCTTATGATGTTGTGTCCATAATTTTAATTTCCTATATGGATAGTGATAAAATTAAAATTCCTTATCTAGCTCTAAATTTTTCAAATATTGTGTGTTTTGTCTCAAACTCCTTATTAATAATATCATAATTGAGTAGGGCAGGCTTGAATATTTTGATGGCTTTAGCCATCAAACTTATTTGTTATTCATCTAATCTCTCAAATTATTCTCCAAGGACTTCAAAAAAATTCAATATATCCTTAGAAAAATTGATCAGGTTTAAAATCTCATCATTATTATTATATAGTTTCCTCAACTTCCTCCTTGATTCTATTTACAATTGATTAAAGGATTGTTTAAAAACTTGGCATGTTGACTAATTATCTAGTATAGGTTATCACATAAGTGATCTTCATGTATATAAAAATTTCTAAGGCCTCTTTCTCATGTATTAAAAAATACCCTATCAAATCCTTCATATGTGTATGCCAACGAAGGGAACTATCCCTTTTTAAAATTACATAATTGAGGACCCATGCACTATCTTGGTTAGACATTAGGTTTAGATGATTGAATAAACTAATTATTGAATAATAAACCAAAAGGTAAGAATATTTTATTATTATTTAATATAGTGAAATTTTTTAAGAACCTTTGTTCTATCATATTGTCTTTCTCCTCTAGAAACTCAAATGTTATTCAAAAAATTGTATAACAAGGTGGTTGCACTCTGTACACTATCTACAGTTTTTTGAGGGGCATGTATAATCTATATCTATAGTTGATTAAATTGTGATTCTCCTTAATATTTCACTTTTCTATCATTTATTCTCTAGTTTAACCCAAAATATAACAAAAAACATTTGTATACTCTGTTGGATCAACTGGATTCTTTTTAATCTATTTAGCCAAGGGAAACAATTTTTATCTTTACTCAAACTCAATTTATTCCCTTTCATTTATTTTAATAATATTACACTTATTCACCCTCTATATTTTGACACATTGCCTATAAAAATTAGTTAAGACTATAGGTGATTCAATGATGACAAAATTCTATCTCTCAATTAGTCAACCTCACAGTTCTTTAACACATTGGGAAACAATAAGTTCCCCTTCTTTTTTTGGTTAACTTAGTAATTTAAAGGTAGAAGTTGGAGTGATAATTTTATGTGGAGTTATTATTAGAGTTGACAAAGAGTCATTTATTTTAATTTGGAATTGTAGGGGTGATAAGTAATTCACTAGCATGGTGAGGCTTCCCTTTGCAAGGTGACTTCAACCACATATGTAGTCAAGCTTAGAGTTTTTTTAACTATCATTATGGCTGAATGTACTTATTTATATTATGTAAATGTTGTATATAATTGAGATAAATATGTTGAGGGATAGGCAGAAATTTAGGATCAAAAATTAAAATTGATACCAATATCTCAAAATAGACATTTTTATTTGGAGCCTTTATTTGTGTGGATGTTGAAAGAATGGAAGAATCACATGAACTAGAAAATAGTTGCCCTAGAATAGATGGAGGCAAGTTTTTTGATGAAATATTTTAGAATTAATAAAATAATAAAGAGAATAAACTACCTTATTAATGTTATGTCTCTCCTGTTTAATGAGGATATGTTGGATTAATGCTCTAGCTGGAATTTATTCTTATTGCAAACTTCCTAGGCTCATAGATTTAGCCTTTTATAATTCTACTTACTCATCTATTTATTCTATATCTCTCTCTTCGCTTGACCTCAATTCTAGACCTATAATTATTTCTTCATTTCCTTCCTCCTCATACATATGATATTCAACTAAGGATATTACATGTCCATACTCATATTGCTCTACTTATTTAATAAGGGTTCCTTTAGGATTTGCAAGACCTGATGATGGTCTATCATTTATTTATTGTAATTTTAAAGAGGTAGGTAGGACATTGGATTTCCTATATTAGGTGTCTATGGGGAATGGTATGTGAGGGAGATGATGAAACAAATAAAGGAACCATATTATTAGGGAATACCACTATAGGTGGTGGTAAATGAATGAAGAGTGGAAAAATAATGATGGATTGATATTTACCTTGTTGAGGTGCTTTAGGGGATGGAGGAGTGGATATGATAGATGAGAATTAATATTGTAGAAACTCTAGGAAACTTACCTATGTAGGCGTTCTAAGTGGAGGGAGAGTTACCAAAGAGAACACAATATTTTGTTTATCCCGAGGAAGTGAAATCCTCTCAACTATAGTAGTCATTACCAAAATAGTGGTGGCATATAGATGGATGGAGGATAGATGAGGACTAGGGAGACTATTGATAATTTCCTTCCTAATTTTGATTTTTTCTCTCTTTGACTATTGAAATCCTCCTCTAATAAATTAGTTTATTCTCTTATACAAGAGGGGAGTTAATATTATCTTATGAGGTCCTATGGATATGTTGGAGGCCACTGATGACTCTAGGATATTTATTTCTACTCCACCTTCTTATTTTCCTACTTTTTTGTAATATCAAGGTCATACTAAATGGCCTTGTAAACTATCATGAACATTTGATTTTCCCTCATATGGGTCCACATTTTTTAGTCATCTGATATTTTCAGATAGATAACATAATTCTCATACTCTTGGTGACTATATGTAATGGTCACCCCCTTATTCTCTTTAAGTGGTTGAATATATTTATTAAATTTTCCTCTAAGTTCCCATTACCTGAATTGGGACACCTTTAAATTTTAATGGGAGCTAATTTTCCCTAATTAGTTGAAGTGTACCATCACCAAAATTTTAAGTTTTCTAATACTTGGATTTTTTAGTAATAGGCCTAAATTTTAAGGTCAATTTCATAATATATATTATTTTATAGTTCATGTAATAATTTTTTGTCTAATGAAATATTATCTAGAATGTGGTATGGTAAAAATAGAGAAGGGTCCCTTGTTCCTCAATTTAGATTACAATATAATTTGGATAGTATAAGTAATCCCCCATTTTGCCTATGTTCATTTTAAAATTCTCAAATATTCTAGGAATATGAGTTCCATGAATGGATTGGTAAGCTTGAAGATATATTTGCTCACAAATCCTTGTGATCTCATTTATAGATTATGTTATCTACATACTCTATAGATAGCTACCATAATTCACCATGGGCCCTATGGACCATCCCCATGACTACATCCAATCGATATGAAATCATATAAAAAATTTCATCAGTCGACCTTTGTTCATGTTTGTAAATTTTGAATTTTAGTCTAACACTAATTATCTATCCTAAGGCTAAGATTTTATGTGATGTTAGAATAATGTCTATCAATAGGACCTACTCTTATTATACATAAGTAATGTTATGAAAACTATATAATCAATTTAAAAGGGCCATAAATATTCTGATACTAGGCTTGAGTTTGATGATGTTGTTGGAAGAAATGGCTCACTTAGGGTTCAATATCTTGCCTTTAACCAACCACTATTTTAATTTCCCATATACAGTTTTATCATTGATCCATACATTAGTCAAGACTTGATTATAGGCTATCTCAAGTTATGGGAGCTTGAGGTACCTCTCAAATGCCCTTCTTAAAATATATGTAATTTTATTTTCCATTTTATAAGTTATAAATAGTCTTCATAATAAGTACCATTAAATAAAAAATTGATAGAATGCATTACCTCTAGTTTTTTTACCACTTGATGGAGTCCCATTATTATATATAACCATTCTCTCATTTATAACAACTTTATATATAAAAAGGATGAATAAAACATTCGTAATATATAATTTAATAATTTTTATTAAATAATTAATCATATCTCTTACTCTAGAGTCTTTTAAAATGAAAAAAATTATTGTATGTGGTGTTATGTCACAAGTATCAATATCTACCTCATATACATATTTTGGCCCTTCTATGTGTAAGTGCATTTAATTAATCATACATTAATAAATGGTTTTAGTATGCACTTTTATTAGTTATAATCATGTGTAGGAATTAGTTGGTGTATAACTACCCACAACCTAATCTTAGAGAATATTATTAATTAAGTAAATAATTAATTTACTTATTCTAATAATATTTTTATCAACTCTAACCTTAACCCTAACCTCCCTGATAATATTTTTAATAACATAGAGGGATATTAGGTGAAGCATATTGTGGATGAGAGTTAATTTTGTACTAGCATAATGATTTATAGTAGATCATCAATGTATTATTTCTCCACTTAAAATAGTTAATCCTATTGAAGAGTATGGTTTTATAAACACGACTACATTCCATAGGGTTGAGTAATATTGAAACTCAAGATATAGGGAAATCTTATCAAATACAATGTTTGTATTCTCAATGTTTCTAGTGATGGATTAAATATGAGTTTGGATGCATGGTACTTTTGGAGAAGTCATTTCAGTAATCTAGGCTATGAAAATATTTTTCAAACTATCTAAATTCTCTTCACAAATTCACCAAGAAAACTAAGTATTTTAGTCACTGGAGAGACAAAAATTACAATTTTAACTTGTAGGTTAATGGTGATGTAACCTTCATTTACTTATATCTTCCATATATTACCCAAATTCTATAACTTGAATGCATAATTTTTGACACATAAATGTGAATAATGGATTATGATTTTGTTCCCATTTTTGATTTAAATGTGTTAGTCATATTTGGTGGATTTATGTTTATCACATGGAATTATTTTTAACTTTGTATGTCCATTCACTTCTTCAAGGCAAGTGTCAATTTCTCACTCATTAGTTTTTTTTTAATTTTCAAACTTATTTTTTCATAATTCATCTGTGTATCTCTTAGATCATGACACTTGTTTGTCTATCATTTACCTCAGTCTTTAGATTTATAATCTTTCTTTGTATTCTTTTGGGCTACAATTTTATATGATTGAGCCTTGTGGAGTGATCTTGGGACTATAGGAACTTGAAGGCTCAAGGCCATAGTTATTTCAACTTTTGAGCTATGTATATTTCTAGGAAGGCTTAAGTATCAGGTTATTAACATGTCACATGATATCACAGACTTAGGGACTTGGAGATTCAAATACGTATGACCAATAAGCTATTAACTATTAATTTATACTTAAATGTATGGGTTGATGAAATTGTACCAACTATCAAACTCTTAGAGCTCTTAACCTTAGATTTATTAGACTATGTGGCCCTGAGGTCATTCGAATTTGGTTTATCCTTATAGGTTTTAGGTTAATAATATTATGCCACTTGTCAAACCCTTGGATATAATAACCTCAAGACCATTAGATGATTAAATTTACTTTGATATTTAATGGTTATGGGTTCACAAAATTATGTTGTGTGGTGTGTTCTTGGGACTCAAAAAAATTGAATACTTAGAATTTTATTTGAAGCAAACTTTGTTGTAGTTGAATGTGGTTTTACCACATTGAGTAACTTGAATTTAAATAAGGTACAAATATTTTATCATTTTGTGGTCAGTTTTTAGTAATGTGGGACTATCCTCTATTAGGGTCTCAAAGCTTGATATCCTTAGACATTTTTACCTACTTTATATGCTTTAGGGATGTGAGTTAATATAATTATGCCAACTATCAAGACCTTGGATCTTTTTTAATTTGGAACACTTAAGATTTTGTAAAGGATGAAAGGCTATAGGTAACATATTCTTTCCACTTATCCTGATCTTGGATAATAAAGGTAGGGTTTAAATGTGAATATTTTATAAGTCCTTATAGATAGTCTTGTGAACATGCACTAAATCATAGAAACATTAGGTCAATACACATTAATTTTGTTAGTCCATAGAAATCAAAAAGTTAATTTCCAAGAAGAAATATAAAAACCCAAGGTTTATAATTAATCAAAATCAATGTTCAAGATTTATTTTTTGTATTTCAAACTTCTATAAATGTAGACATTAATAACTACCTTAAAAATTTTCATATTAAAAATAATGCCATAGATCTCTAAGTTTTATATAACCCTAAATAAATATATTCAATTAATAGTGGGGCCATATTTGAATTTTAAAATGGGGTGTGTTTTTTAGGGTACAACAAGTTTAACTAATTTTTTTTTACCTTTTTAGGTTTAAACTTAGTGTCAAAATTAGATGTAGGGTTTCAAAGAGAAGGAGATAGGTTTTAAAGATTTGTGCACACATAAAGCACATGATATCACATAATAATATAAATTTTGAGAAAAAATGTAAATTTATGCTAAAATAATGATTCACTTAATCACCTGATGAATTTAGAAACAAAAAATAGCTATACTATATGATACCATCTAAAGTTTGATAAAACTCATCCATGTAGACCTATAAACTCATGTTACTTATTCAAGTGACTATTGATCCACTTCTAGTATTTTATGTCATATACATAGTTTAAATCCTATAAAAATACTAACAAAATAAGTATCTTATTAATCTTAGTATTTTCCATACACATTGAGTAAAATTATGAAATAATATTATGGATTTTTCATTTCATATTTTATATTATTGTTATACTTAGTATAATCTAGATTAGTGTTAAAGTTATATATTATAAGATACCTAGATGAATAAGGTAAACCTATTGATGTGGTTTTTATGGACACCATCTCATAATGAGGTACCCTCTAACATTTTAGGATTTTAATGGAGGTGAACTCCACTGCAAAGCACAAGTTATAGGTATGTGGTCATAACAACCAAATGATGGAATAACAAGTAGGGCATGTAGGTTGTTAAAAAGTATTATGAATGGAAGGGTGGTATCTAAAAATAAAATAAAATATAAATGAGTTAGTGGATGGATGGTTGCTAATTTAGAGTGGGTAGGTCTCAAAATAAACTCAAAAAAGGAAGGAAGGGCAGAGAAAGAAAGAGAGACATTTCTACCATTAGGAATCACCTCTCAAAGTGGATTCTAAGTGGACAGGTCATTTCAAAACCTTTTTTTGTTGCAATAAACTATTGTACACTTAGTCATGCATGGTTATGTAGTTTAGGATAATCTTGATATAAGAAACTCATAGGCCTCATTCAAAATTTTCTCCTTTTATATAAGTTATTGTATACTCTTACTTGAGAGATTATGTCTTAGACCAATGAGGTATCTAAGAAATCTATTAAAAATTCATACAAACCTACATTAATGAAAACAACTTTACATACTCATAAATATGAATCAATGAACTTACTTGGAAAAAATCAATGTAAATAAGTAATCATTCATTAGATTTTTTACATCTAAAACTAGCATATCAATATTTAAAATAAAGAATTCCTCACAGATTTTGGACACTAAAAATAATTGAATCATAAAACCAAAAAAAATAAGCCTAATTATACAAATATTAGAAATAAAATACAAAAACACATAAGGTGATAATTGAAATGGATTCTACTCTTGTATATTGAAATCTTTTGACCCTTTACAATTGTGGGTTACATGTGTTTAAATAGACTTGGAGAAGGGGTTGCCTAATCCTTCAAGTACATGAAAAATAAATTACATGGCATATTTAGAAATTTAATTCTAATTGTGGTCTTGAAACTATATAAAGTTATCTTACACTTGTCCATAGTTAAAGTCAACCTTTACAAAGACATGCAATGTGTGCATGTTTACAAAATGAATAGGCATCCTTTATAATAAGTTATAATTATAAGAAAACTAAAAATATAAAATTGACACCATTGTTAGAATCTACATCCACAAAATTGCCCCTTAAGGTTGAGTCAACATCTGCATGGATGCATTGACCTTAGTGAGAGTTATAACTATACTCATCAGTGTATATCTAGATGTAGGAAATTTAGTTTGCTTCTTCTTTACCTCTATCTTGAGATAGAATTACATCATGATATTATCTAAATATATCTAAGTTCAAAAGTGAGGGTCTATTTACCCCACCAACATACCCTAGAAGCTTTGTTTATTCTGCATTTTTCATTTACAAGTTTATTTTGAATGTTTTAACTTTAGTTACCTTTTTCCTAACAAATCTTATTTTTTCTTCAATATCTTCTAGTGACAACCCTTGTAAACTCTACTTGAAATTGTTTGAATCTTATTCAATAAGCTGATCAAATTTTATTCTAATTATTAGCTTTCTTATAACATTATTTGCTTTTGACAACTTCAAATCATTCAATATCTATAAGATCAGGGCCTCATGTGCTTGGTATTTACGGATCAATTCCCAAGATGTTGTTACCCATTATCTAGCTTCCTCTATTATAATGACCACCAAATTGGTGGCATTAGATGCCTCTAATGGTATCATTAGATCTAAATGTTTATAGGCCTTATTATCTATGTACAAAATCAATAATTTTAATTTATTCTCATTTGCCTTCAAAGAACCAAATAATTTATGAGGTTAGCTAATATGAGGGGATAATTTATCCCTCATCGCTTTGAGTGCCTCTAAATAATTATAGGATTTTGAGGTAACCTCTTGAACCTTAACCTCAATACCTACTAGAATGTTAACCATCTATTGATGTTCCTTTATTTGTTCTAATTCTTCATTCATCTCCTACCTTGTCAATTATATCCCTTCATGTAGTGCAACCATGGCATCTTTGTGTGCTTAAGCTAAGAATTTAAAATATTCATTATAGGGGGACTACCCTAACTGTCTATTTTACCTCTTAGATAAGGCATAGATTTCTTTCCTTTCTTCTAGAAGCATTTTCGTGCTAGTTTCATTCTCCAACTTTATCTTTCTTGCCCTTTGAATGCTCACAAAGGGATTGTCAAATAGGGTGGTTATTGATGGGACATATATGGTTTTAAAATTGGGCATTTGAGTATCCTTGGATCTTATATCAATGGCTCATATAGGAATCACTAACTAGTTGGGGTTTATCTCATGTGTGTCCTTAGCCACAACCTCGTCCTCAAGAACATCTACCTATTGTTACCTTTTAAATCCCTTGAAGACTATCTCAGGAAGGGAGGGCCAAATGATCTTTGACCAATCCAAACCCTTATATTAGGGAGTGGGTGGACTGTAATGACTTAATTTGCTTTCTTCCCCTTGCCATACATTGGGGTATGGCATGGGTAAAGTGATTTATGTAGATAAAACAAGAAACTAGGAAGTGGCCATTTTGTGTCTATTTTCTTTGTGGCCCTTTTCTTCTTGATGGTCCTAATTATGGTAGTGCTCGATGGAACACTAGGATTAGAGGTAATAATGGATGTGGATGGAATCATGGGTAAATATGGATCAATGGTAGTGTAAAAATCCTTTTTTACATTTAGAATGTGTAGAAGAATGTGTAAGAGAGAAGAGGGGGATAATAAAACATTAGGGGTGGATGTGACGATTTCCACCATAGGATTCTTCAAAATAGATGAAATTATAATTAAACCAAAAATAAGAATAGATGAAGAAACTATATAAGTGGTCTCTAAATGTTAATCCTTCTTACTTATTGAATCCTCTATGATTGGTGACTTCCCTATAGTAGTCATAAGTCTCAATGCGTTGGCTCTTTTTAGTTATTGTTTTTCATCTAGCTCCTACTCTATCTCCACTTATTGTTAATATATTGAAGGCAAATCTTATGGTTGATCTATTATTGTAATATGTGTGGGGGGATTCCTTGGTTTCATTATATATCAAATTGTAATCTTTGCCTCCAAGGAGGAGCCTTGATGAGGTGAGGCAACTTCCTTTGCAGCTACCCATAGAAATGTAAACTCTTACAATTAGGGGTAGTTGTAGGCATTTGTAGTGAAACTATATTTGGGTGTTCTTATTATTCATCATGAGAGGAATCTAGATCAATAGGGTCCTCTAAAGCTCACTTAGGATTAGGCTCATTCACTCATGGCTCTTTCCTAACAAGTTTCAACATAAAAAGAAGTTCTTATGCTGGCTCCCCTTGTACCACTTTCTACTATTGGGGCTGGCTATTCAAAACATCTAAAGTTGTCCACCCTACAAGAAGTGGTAGACTATTATGCATTTCCTTCACTATAATTTAAGGCTCTAATTAAATTATCCTGAGTGATACTCCTTAAAGCCTACAGCTTTTGTCCTATATAGGACCTAGTCATCATCCTTTGCATTCAAAAATAGAAAGTCATGGTCATAAGGGACATGATGGTATGGGATACCAAAGTTTTGGATATGTCTTTGTATGTATCCATGGGGATTACAGTCCCTATGTGGCATGCTGGGAAAAAGGTAGTTTTTTCTCTTGTTCCTAACCTCTCTAAAGTGCTTTATCTACATGTAGCACATTTTTCTAATGATCACATGTGACCCATAGAATGTGTTCTTATTATTTTCAAGTAGGTCATCTGAAACACTCCACTAGAGTTGATAAGTAATTTTTTTCTCCCCTAATTTATCCGATACATATTTGGGGAGGTATAAGGTGGAACTTATGCTTGATAATCATAATTAATGTATAATTAAGATATAACTAGTAATTACCCAATTTAGCTAGTTGTTTTATTATGCTTTTATTCTATTTTGGTAAATGGAGTTCCATGAATTATCTACCATAATTGAGGATAAATATCCTTAGATATTCAAACCATGTTCTTTGTATATGCATAAATATGCATACACTAACAATTATCACAAATGCAATTCTTAACAAAATCTATGGCTAGGCTCTAGAGTTTACCAATGACCTTTTACACCATTCCCATCATGGCATCCAATAGATAGGACATCATGTACAAGTGGCACATTGGAGTGGGCCACTTGGTCTTTTTTAGGACATGTTCTCTCAAGTAAAATATAACAATTTCATTGAGGGAAAAAGTTACATCACTGGTCATCATCAAATGAAATAATGACACCCAATCCAAATTAAGAAAATGGATTCTAGGCATACCATACATCCTATTTATTAGGGCCATCCTAATCCACACTCCCATTCTAAATTTATTAATGGGGGTGGGATTATTTACATTATAATTCATTGTCTCACTAGGGAGAAGCCATGAGATCAATACCTTGTCCATTTAATTATGTTCATTTTATGGAACCAATCTATTACTATCAAAAAATACATCTAGAATTGGCAATGATCGATACCATTGAAAGCCATATCTGGAGATGCAAGCCATGACTATCTAGTTATCCATGTGGTGGAGAAATGCATCCTATGTAATCTTCCCCACAAAGAATAGATCTCATATAAGGTCAATGTAGGGCATCACCTTTCGATTAATTGTCATTAAGTGTATTGTTTGTCTCTTGAGGGAGAGCAAGTATGTAATGAATTGGCATTCTGTGGTGAATATATTTCCATCCAAAGAAAACACATCGATTGAATCCATAATATCCAATAATTTTGAGTAATTTCCATACATGTTATCAAAGATGGTTTCATCATATACTTTGTCAGTGAACTCAATTGAATCCTTGATGGAGAATGGTGATCGAAAAATTACCCCTCTAAAATTATTAGATGATAACACCATTGTAATTATGTGTTGTGATCAAAGTTTGTTTATGTGCTTTATGGAAAAAAATCCTCTCCACTAGTCACTTTTTTGTTTTTAATAAATTGATAGGTAGTTAGGTCTTTCATTCATAGGATAGAAGTCAAATTCTAATTCATTTATGAGAGATGAATACATTGATGGTTACACATTATGTATATATCCTTAGCATTCAATTCTATTCATTGCATTATAAATGTCTAACATTCATATGTATTGTATTATTTATGTAGTTCAAATATCGTTAGTTTAGTTAGTAGTTATCATTAGTAAGTATAAGGAAGTATTGTTTCTTTATTATCTAAGTCTAGTATGATTTTTATTATTCAAGAATAGGGAGGAATTTTTATGTTGGGATTGATCCTAAAAAACATCTAAACAAATATTCTAAACATAAAGATTAAACAAAAAGATCGAAGACAAAATCTATCATGACAAATGTTTCAAACAAAATGTCATATAAAAAGGTTGAAGAGAAAAAAAAAATTTGAATCACATAAATATGATAATGACTATTTCAGAAAAAAAAATTGATCAAAAATCCCAAACATAATATTTGATATAAGGTCCAAACGAAAATCTTGATATGAAATTTTTGATAAAGATAAGTCACTTAGAAAAATTGTTCAGATAAAATGTCTGATGCAAGAACTCTGAACATAAATTTGAATACAAAAATCTTGATTAATAATCTATAATTAATAAGACCTAAACATACTTTTTTGAAAAAAAATTCTTGATAAAAAGGCCCAAGTGAAATGTTCAGACCAAATCTCAAATAATTCCTCCAAATAAATTAAGTCTCAAAAACCCTGTACAGTTCAAAAAATCTCTCCAAAGGCATTAATAAAGTTAGTCCATAAAATGTATAATACTATGCATTATTTTTAAAATTATAAAGACTAAGGAGTAATCCAATTATAACTTGTATATACTTGTAAAATAAAGGCTCAATAAACAAGGTCAAAACCCAAAAAAAGTGGGTCCCCATTTCTCTTTGAATAAAAGGGGTATGTTGGTAGAAAAAATGGTGACTTATAAGGGGAATACTTCTGAGTGTTTGATAACCCATAAATTTTGTTACTAATTTCAAAACAAAAATGAACTATGCCACAAAAAAAATATTAAAAATAGAGATATGAAAGAGACTCCTAAGTACAATCACATAACATACTTTCCTTCTCATCCATGGATCTGTGTGTGCTAAAATTGAAGTCCATTGAAACCTTGTTGTAATGATATTTTCAAAGGATTGGAGTAGATATATGTTTCATTATAGTTTCTGTTAAAGCTTATTAAATCAAGTAAATCTCAGGCATTGGTCTATTATAATCTAGGTGTCCATGGTCACGATAGAGATACTTTGGGTTCCTTTTCCTCCCTTCATTTTCTTGATCATGATGTGTGGTACATTCACCTTATTTAATCATGTGAGATTTTGATTATAAAGTAGGAAATTACACTTACAAAATAATGAACCTAACTTAAAAAGAAATAAACTAAACTAATCCTACCTCTACCATGCTTCTGCATTAATCATGGGTGTCTTTAGATGGTATAACCATGAAGTAATTCATCAAAAACTATCCCTTAACTGGATATGTCAATTCATTACCATATAGGTCCCTTAAGTGGATGCTTTATTTCCCAAGATATCTAAAATTTGATATGGTCCAATACATAGTGGGGAAAAATTTTCATGTTGTCCTTTCTTTTCATGGGTCTTATCCCAAAGAAGCACTAGGCCTAAGATTCTAAATGTTTTGACTTTTTATCTTTTGTCAAACCACCTCATGACTACATCTTGGTGTTTGTTGAAAGTTTTTAGGGCCTCAATCCTTGAATATTTCATTTCTATTATATCCAATAGTTGAGATTCTATTATTTCATTTGATTTCATGTATTCCTACATGAATTGATAAGTTAGTAATCTTAGTATGATTAGGAATATTATCCTAAGTCCATACACAAATAGATAGGATTAGGATTTCAAGGCCTACTTATATCTTTTTTGATTTACCCAAAGGGCATACTATAGTAGATTGTTTTAGCACCTAGGCTTATCCCCAACTATTTTATTAATTACATCTATTAGGTTCTTATTCATTAATTCAACTAATCCATTTCCTTGAGGGTAATGGTTAGAAGATGACCTAATATTAATCTCATTGTCATGAACCCATTTAGGATATTTAGATGATATAAATGCTATTCCATTATAAAATTTCTATAGATATAGGAGTGCCAAATCTAGTTTTGATATGTTCCTCTAAGAAGCAAATCACATCTTATTCTTTGGAATTCTTTGTGGCCATTACCTCAATCTATCTGGTATAGTAGTCTATGGTAGTGAGTACCAAATTATTACTTACTAAGTAATTTGGGTTAATGACACCAATAAAGTCTAAACCCTATTGGGCAAATGTCCTTCCTTCAATAATAGGTTACAAGGGTATTGTTGCCTATACTTTTTTCTTTTTTAATGTTTGGTATTCATGGCATATCTTTACATGAGCATGATCATCCTTTAAAATTATTTGATAATAGTGTCCCATTATTAAGATCTTGTGAGTTCTGGTATTCCTAGAGGGATGACCACTACCTATCTTTTGATGCAAGTTTTCCATAATATATTTAGCTTCTTTTATAAATACACATATAAGATAGATGCCTTCATAGTTAATCCTATATAAAAAATACTTTTTTGATCATGTAGTGTGTAGCCTTGAGCCTTAAATATATCCTTCATTCTTCATTGAGTTTTGAAGAAAAATTACCTATAAGTAGATATTATATTATGTCAGTATACCATTCCCTTTTAGACACCTAGGCTTTACATACCTCTTGAATAGTAATACATGGATTAGGTTCAATGATGAATTGGATAATGTATTAACTAAGAATGACATTATAAGGCTTTATTTCTATGTCAAAATCTTACAACTTCTCCATCTATTTTCCTTTGTGTTCTCCTAATTCATTTTGTGACAAGGAGAGATTGATACTAGTTTTAGGTAGGATAGTAATAGTCTTATTCCTCAAGATGTATTGTAAAAATTTATTCACTACTTATAATATATCAATTATCTATTTATTATTCATGGATTTCTAGAGTTCTACATCCTTTAGATTTGTGCTCATGAACATAATTAGATGCTCAATCTCATCTTTCTTATGCATTATGACAACAACAATTGTATATTCTGAAGTAAATGAGTACAAGTAAAAAATATTCATAAAATATAGACTAATCATTATTGGGGACTAGGATGTAGCATATTTAATGTCTTAAAAAGACTTCTAGACCTTAGTAGTATGTTATATTTTATCATCTTGCTTGAGCATTGCATTCAGAGGTCTCACAATTTCTACAAATCCTAAGATAAACTTCCTTACAAAATTAATCTTCCCAAAGAATGACTTGAGATCCTTCTTTCTATTTGGTGGTGAAATCTTTGAAATTCTCTAATTATATCTAGATCAATGATGACTCTTTATTTGGTGATGATGTGTCTTAAGAGTTCTCCCTTAGTAACTCTGAATATGCTCTTTTTTGGATTGAGAGAGATGCCAAACCTCCCACATATTTCAAAGATTGACTGAATATGGCCTACATGATCATTACTATTTTTTTGAGAACATAGTAATATCATATATATATCTATGATTATACATTTACCTATTAATCCTTCAAATGCATGATCTATGGCTCACTAGAAAGTGGCTCCTATATTTATTAGGCCAAAAGGCATTCTCTTATACACATAAGTACCCCACTTTGTAGTAAATATAGTATTCACCATATCTCTTGATTGTACTAGTATTTTATTATACCCTAAAAATATTTCTAAAAAGGACATCATTTTAGAGCCACTTACTATCTATATCAGCTCATCCAAGGAAGGTAGTTGATAGTTATCCTTCTCAAAAGTTTTTTTCAATTTTCTAAAGTCAACACATAACCTGATATCTCCACTCTTATTTATTAGTGGAACTAAATTGTCCACCAAAGTATAATGTATGATTGGTAAGACAATTCTTACACTCAATAGCTTTTCTACTTCTCTTTGAATGAGAGAGGCACCAAGATGGGGTTCACTAGTCTCTATCTCTATCTAAATGGCTTGTGGTCTAGTTTCAGTGAAATGGTGTGAGTGATGACCTTAATGCCATAAGCCTTCAAGTATTCATATGTACACATAATCACATATTTTTATCTAGTGATCAAATCCTTCACCCATTGTCTTTTATTCTAGAGTGTAGCTGAGGCCAATGCTAACATAGTGTGGGTTATGTTCATTGCCTAAATTCTCCATTTCGAAGTTAGACTCATTGACTTTGACTTACCTTAGTTATTGAGCTTTGGTATATATATCAAATGGTATTTCTAAGGAGACCAAACTAGTTGGGATATGATTTTTTTTGATCTAGAGTATACCTTCCTTATATAACTCCTCTTGGCAGAGATGAATAACTTCCTTGTCATCAATGATTCAGGACTTAAATTATTTTGAATTGGTTAAAAACTGAATGATTTGTTGGTCATCATCAAAGACATGGAAATTATCTATGTTATCAAGAACAAAAGTTCAAGGTACTATCTTAATAGATAACTTATTTACCTTAGATTTTTGGTGAGGTTCCAAATTGGTAGTAGTAACATCTAGTGAATCTATAGTTTGATTTTGCTCTATAGGAAATACTATTATGTTGAAAGCCTCAAATCTCTCTATAAAATCCCATGTTATATGTTTATATATTTTTAAATAATAGATATTGCACTATTATTTATTTCTAACCTAATTTACTACCATCTCTAAATCCCAAAATATCAGTAATTGCTTGACATTATTCTTGAGTGAAAATTACAATCCCGAAAATAATGATTCATATTCAGCCCTACTTTTAGTACGAGGGAACTCTAACATGTATGATACCAAGAAATTCTTCCCCTATGGATCAATAAATTAAATTTTGACACTCAATCCTTATTTGGATCTGTCACCATCAAAATGGAGAATCCATACTTTATTGGAACCCTCAAATTTTTGATATTTTATTTGATTTTGCATAGTAAGAATATAAATATCAATATTAGTGGATTCATATTTTACCTCTTCATTCTTTACATTATACTCTATAATAGGATATTTCATCCCTGGTTCCCTATCAATTAATATTTGTTTCGAAATGCCTCTTTATGGTAGCTAGATGTGAAAGAAATCCATTGAGAGATATCCATTGAGCATTTTAGAATAGTCCCTACTAAACAAAATTTCATAGCCTTCAAGTATGTATACCACAAAGATGTTGATAGTCATCTAAACTTGTGGATCAAAACCTACCTAAATGTGTATATTAGTCAATTCTCCAATCATTAGTACCACCTATTTATCCAATTATGATACTATTTTATTTGAAGGGCTTGGATTTAGGCCCAACTTTTGAATTATTGAAGTAGACATTATAGTTTTAGAAGCTACATAATCAACTAAACAATTATGAATATTATTTAAAAATGCCCTTAAATTTAGAAAAAAGGGTAGGACCTCTTGCTTGCTTTTATAGATAATATTGGTGTCATCAACCTTTGATTTATCTATAGATGTTTTTATCCTTCCCAATGATATATTTCCATAGTAATTCCTTCTATTTAGTGATTTGAGATAATTCATGAAGGGTAATATTTTATTTGATTTTCTTCATGTCCTCAATGATGTTGTATCCTCCTTCACTCTAATCCTCCTTATTATGGGGTTGATCATTCCCTTTCATGTGAGGTGGATTATTGTCAGCATTCAGATTTTGTTGAATGGCTATGTTATTTAGAGGAATAGAAGTTTTGAAGGGTTGTAAGTTCCTTATATTATAACCACCTTTCTATAATTGATGGAAATCATGAATCTCATTAGTGTTGTCTTCTGGTCATTTCTCATCTTTACTTGGAAAAAGAAACTTGTGAGTCTCAAAGAACATGGTAGTGCTTGAAGGGCTAGGGTCTTAGTGAGATTCTAGTGGATTATGCATTTGATCCTACCTTACTACTTATTTTTGAAATATTTCAAATGCTACACAAAATTCAACACAATAAATCTCACCATTGTAAGAAGTATTATGGATTTTAAAACAATTAGGTAGAGTTAGTTTTTCCATGTTGATCTCTAAAATATTATGGGGCTGGTCCATGTTATTTTCAAGACTATTAAATGTTATATTATACATATAGAATCTATATTTATGATTAACACTTAGGCTATTATCATTACCTATCTTTCTTTGCATGCTAATGATGTCATTATGTAACTTCTAAACCATATTTTGCATAGCATCCAGCTCTACATTTATAGATTAAATGCCCTAAACTATAAAAGTATAAGATGTAGTCATCTATTGATTCTAATAGTAACTATTTCCTTGTGCATGGTTATTCAATACACTATAATTTGTATGTGTTTTTTGTGTCATTTTAAGAAGCATGTATAACTATTTCTGATTAAATGTAGGGATATCTTCTTCACATGTGGTATTAGATGTAATGATATGATTCCATTGTTGATGTTAGGTGTGATAGGAACCTGGTGATTAACTTGAATATTAATGTTAATGGCCTCTTCATAATATAATGCTAAGGTGGTCACAATAACTAACCTTCTCAATAACACTAAATTAATTGGATCCAAAGTATTTTTGTACATCTCTAATGTCAATGCCTATTTTGGTTTATACCTTGGGCTTAACCAGGTATATTTATTCTAAAAAATTTCATTGAAAGTGTGGATGGGATCATTAGGTTCCCTCTTCATGCTAGTGAAGTGCTGGTATATAAAAATAAGACTGGTGACATGTTTGAGTTGTGCAAGAAAAGTTGATTAACATGTATTCCAAGAAGTGATGGAATTTTCTATTAGATTTAGATACCAATCATAATTAGTATCCATTAGAGTAAGAGACAAAATCCTACGTGCAACATCCTCATTAATAGAATTAACTAATATTAAAGTAGCTTTAAAATATTTGATGTGTTCCTCTACTACTTTTGTTCTCGAAGGAGAGAAGGATGGTAGACAATTTTAAAGGTTCTTGGGTAGGTTACGCACATCTCTTATGATGGCAATATTAAATCCAACCAATGAAGGTGGTTGAGCCATGGGATGATTAATAGGGTAAGTGCTCCTTATTGAGGAAGGTGTTCTAGGTTTATTATGGAATAGGGTAGTTGATACAAATCTAGGTCTCATATGATTTGATAAGGATGTGGCTAGAAGACTAGTCTGAGAACAAAATCTAGTCACCGTTCTGGGTGATTCTAGTGCAAATTTATGTAGAAATTAACCTCTTTTATTAGAGGTGGTAAATCCCTCCTTATAATTCTATTAAGAGTGTTTACGTGTTTTTATGCACACCATCTCATAATGAGGTAGCCTCTAACACTTTAGGATCTCAATGGATGTGAACTCCACTCTAGGGAATGAATTATAGGTATGTGGTCTTAACAACTAGGCTATGGAATAACAAGCAAGTCATGAAATATGTTAACAAGGATTATGAATAGAGGGTTGGTCTCTAAAAGGAAAGTAAATTCTAGATGAGTTGATGGTTAGATGGTTGATAATATAGAGTGGGTAGGTCTCAAAATTAAATCAAAAAATTAAGGGTATAACAAGAAAGAGAGACTCTTATGGCTTTAGGAATCACCTCTCATGCTATTTTTTAAGAGGAAAATTACTTTCAAAACTTATGTCTATTATTGGAATATATTTCACACACACAGTCAAACATGGTCAAGCATTCTAGGATAATATTGATATAGGAAACTAACAGGGCTTAGTCAAAGGTTATTCCTTTTAGAGTAGTTATTACATAGTCTTACTGAGGAGATTATGGCTTAGACCAATGAGGTCTTTGAGATAGTTTTTACACATACATATAAAAATACATCAATGAAACAACCTCTACACACTCAAAAATATGAATCAGTTAACTTACTTTCCAATAATTAATGTAATTTTATAATCATTTAATAGATTTTACACATTTAAAACTAGCATATAAATCTTGAAAATAAAGAATTCCTCATAGATTTTTCACACTAGGAACTATTGAATCATATAACAAAAATATATGAGCCTAATTACTCAAAGATTTGAAAGAAAATACACAAACACATAAGCTGGCAATTAAAATTGATTATGCTCGTGTATATTAAAATCTAATAACCTTTTACAATTTTGGGTTACATTTGCTTAAATATACTTTGGGAAGGGGTCACCTCATCCTCCAAATACATTCAAAATACATTATATGGCATAGTTAGAACTTCAATTCTAATTGTGGTCTCAAAATAGTATAAAGCTATCTTACACTTGTCAATAATTAAAGTCAACCTTTACAAAGTCATGTAACATGTCCATGTTTACAAAATGAATAAGTAAATTTTATAATGAGATCAAATTATAAGAAAACTATAAATACAAAATTGACATTGGTATTACAATGTGCATGCACAAAATTGGCTCTTAAGGATGAGTTAATGTCTGCATGGATGCATTGACCTTAGTGAGAGTTATAATTGTAGCAATCGAAGTAGGACTAGATGTAGGCACTTAAGTTTACTTCTTTACCTCTATCTCAAGATAGCATTTATATGCCACATCATGATATTATTCGATTATATCTAAGTTTAAAAGTGAGGGCCAATGTACCCTACCAACCTTCCCTAGAAGCTTTATATGTTCTACATTTTTCATTTTATTTTGAAAATTTTAACTTTAGTTAACTTTTTCATTACAAAGCTTAGTTTTGTTTCAAAATCTTCTAGTGGTAAACCTTGTAAACTCTACTTGAAATTTTCTAAGGCTTCTTGAATAAGCTGATCAAATTTTATTTTTTATTATCAACTTTCCTATAGAATTCTTTTCTTTTGATAACTTCAAATCATTCAAAATTTGTAAGATGAGGTCCTCATGTGCTTGGTATTTTGGGATCAATGCCCCAACTTTTATTACCCATTTTTTGGCTTCCTCTACTCTAATAACAACCAAATTAAGGGCATTGGATGCCTATAATGGTGTCATTAGACATAAATGGTCATACGCTTTATTGGTTGTGTTCAAAATCAATAATTTCAATGTATTCTCATCTATCTTCAAACAATTAAATAATTTATGAGTTTGGGAAATATGAGGGGCTAATTCAACCCTCATTAGTTCTAGTGCCTCTAAATAATTATAGAATTTTAAGGTAGCCTCCTATACCTCAGCCTCAATACATACTAGAATGTGAACCATTTGTTTATATTATTTTATTTGTTTTAGTTCTGCTTCTATCTCCTACCTTATCAATTTTATCCCTTGATGTAGTTCCATGATGGCATCTTTGTGTGCTTCATCTAGGGATATAAAATATTCATTATAGGGGGATAGCCCCAATTATCTACTCTATCTCTTACATAAGGCATACATTTTTTAACTTTATTTTAGAATCATTTCCCTATCAAATTCATCCTCTAACATTTTCTTTCTCACCCTTTGACTACTCCCAGAGGGATTGTCAAATAGGTTGATTATTGATGAGAGATTTGTGATTTTAAAATTATACATTTGAGTATCTTTAGCTCTTAGATTAATGTCCCATGGAGGAATCACTATCTATTTTATGTCTATTACTTATGTGTCTATATCCATAACCTCTTCCTCAAGATCTTTTATTAGTTGTTGCCTTTTAACTCCCTTGAGGACTATGTCTGAAAGGGAGGTCCAAGTGATCTTAGACCAATCTAGACATCCATATTAGGGTGATTGGGTGAACCATAATGACTTGCTTTTCCTTCTTCCCCTTGCCTAAGGTTATGATGGTGGTTTATTGGGATACACTAGGGGATGGCATGGGTAAATAGATTTGGGTAGATGAAATATGAAGTTGGAAAGTGGCCATTACTATGTCCATTTTTTTGGTGGCCATTTTCTTCTTCATGGTCTTGATTATGGTAGTGCCAAAGGGAACACTAGGAATAGAGGGAACAATATATGTGGATGGTACCATGGGGAGAGATAGATCAATGGTAGTGGTAGAATATTTTTCTACCTTTGGAATGAGCAAAGGAATGTGTAAGAGAGAAGAGAAGGATAACAAAAAATTAGGGGTGGAGGTGACAATTTCCACTTTGGGAGTCTTCAAAATAGATGAAATTAGAATTAAACCAAATATAAGAATAGATGAAGAAACTATGAAAGTGGTCTCTAAAGGTTGATACTTATTATATATTAAATCCTTCATAGTTTATTCCTTCCCTTTATTAGCCATAAGGCTCAATGCCTTGGCTATTTCTAGTTCTTCTTCTTCATCTATCTCTTACTCTACCTCCACTTATTTTTTATCTTCTATTGGATTAGCTATGGAGGGATCCCTTAAACTTATTATATATCAAATAGTATTCTTCTCCTCCAAGGAGGAGCCTTGTTAATTTGAAGTAGAAAATTCCTCTGTAGTTATCCTTTGTAATGTAGACTCTTGAAATTGGGGGTAGTTATAGGTATTTTTGTTGTAGCTACAACGAGGTGCTCCTATTCTTCCTCATCAAAGGAATATAGATTAATGAGGTCCCCTAGAATTCACATGGGATCATGGTCATTTACCTCTCACTCTTTATTGATAGATTTCAACATAAAATGAAGTTCATATGATGGATCCCCTTGTACCTATGTCTACTATAGGGGATAGCTATTCCAAAAATCTAAAGTTCTCCACCCTAAAGTAAGTGACAACCTATTATGTATCTATTTCACTGTAATTGAAATCTCTAATAGAATTATCCTAAGATGATACTCCTTCAATATTAAAACTTTTGTCATTTCTAAGACCATGTAATCATCCTTTGCATTTAAAAATAGAAAGTCATGGTCATAAGGGACATGTTTGTATGGGATACCAAATACTTAGATATGTCTTTATATGTTACCATGGGGATCCTAGTCCCTATATGGCATGGTGGGCAAGTGGTATATATTTATGTTATTCTCAACCTCTCCAAAGTGATTTATCTATGTGTAGAACATTCTTCTAGTGATCACATGTGACCCATAGAATGTGTTCTTATTTTTAATCAGGTCCTCCTCGACACTCAACTAGAGTTGATAAGCAATTTCTTTCTTCCCTCATTTATCTAGTACATATTTGGCAAGGCACAGAAGGTATACATTATGCCCAATAATATTTATTAACATATAATTAGGATATAACCATTAATCACCCATTTTAGCTAGTGCTTTTGCTATGCTTTCTCCAATTCTAGGTAGTGTAGTTCAATGAATTACTTGCCTCACTTGAGGATAGAAATCCTTAGCTACTCAAACCATGTTATTTTTATATGCATAAATATGCATGAACTGGTAATAATGAAAAATGTAATTCTTAACATAATCTATGGCTAGGATATAGAGCTCATTAAGGACCTTATACATCATGCCCATCATGGCATCAAAGAGATAGGACATCATGTAGAAGTGGTCAGCTAGAGTGGGCCACTTGCTCTTGTGTAGGACTTGTTATCTCAAGTGGAAGCTAAAAATTTCACCTAGGGTGAAATTTTCATCACTGGTCTTCATTAAATGAATTAATGACACCCAATCCAAATTGATAAAATGGATGCTAGGTGTGCCATACATCCTACATAGTAGGGCCATCCCAATCCTCACTACTATTATAAATTTATTAATAGGGGTGGGATTCTTTCCTTTATAAGTCATTGTCTCACTATTGAGAAGCCATTAGCTTAGTACCTTGTCCATTGAATTCTATTGGTTACATAAAACTAGTCTATGCTTAACAAAAAATGCATCTAGAAATGGTAATGATAGATACCTTTAAAAGTCAGTTTCAAAGGTGCATGCCACAACTATCTAGTCATCCATATCCATCCTATGTAATCTTCCCCACAAAGAATAAATCTCATATAAGTTAGATGTAGGGAATCACCTCAGGCTTGGCTACCACTAAGTGAAGTGCTTGTCTCTTGAGGGAGAGCAATTCTATAATGAATTGGCATTATGTGGTAGATGGATTTCCATCTAGAAAAAACACATTGACTAAGTCCATAATATCCCATAATTTTGATTAATTTACATACCTATTATAAAATATATTTGCATCATATATTGTGTTGGTGAAAATCTTATATGATGATGCCATTGTAATTATGTGTAGTGCTCATAGTTTGTTTACATACTTTATGGAAAAAATATTCTTTTCTAGTCACTTTTTTATTTTCAATAGATTCATAGGTAGTTAGGGATTTCATTTTCATGATAGTATTCAAGTTTGAATTCATTTGTGATCAATGAATACATTGATGGATGCACATCATATATATAGCCTTAGCATTCAATTCCATTTCATGCATTATAAAGGCCCAATGTTCATATATTTTATATTATTTGCACGCTTGAAATCTCATTAGTTTAGTTGGTAAGTATCCTTAGTATGCATCAAGGGGTCCTTTTGCTTTATTGTCTAAGACTAGTGGGCTTTTAGTAATCAAGAATTAGGAGTCAGTTTTTATGTTAGGATCAAGCCTAAAAAATATCTAAACAAATATTCCAAACATAAATCCTAAACAAAAAGCTCGAAGACCAAATCTATTGGGATAGATGTTCTAAATAAAATGTTTGATAGAAAGGCTGAAGAGCAAAAAAATTATAAATCACATAAATTCAATGATGACTATTTCAAATAATTTTTTTGATAAAAAATCTCAAACATAATCTTTGATAAAATGTCTAAACAA